>JACXGK010001548.1:0-25871 GCA_016801125.1 Novumbra hubbsi | reverse complement strand
CAAAATTGAAGTGCTTTTGTGGCTGCGCCTGCGGATGGCTGGTGACCCCGCTCGGCCCACTGAGCGGCCGTGGCAAGCTGATGGATCCATTAGACCGCTTAGACTGCTTATTCCTCTCCCTCCATCTCTGACTGACACTGTAAATCTGAGCCAATTTCAGACTCTAATCACCATTACAAACCCCTTTCCACTGTCCATTTGTTACTCTGCAATTCGAATACACTGTCCAGATTGGTCCAGAAATACCAGTTTAAAAAAGGAGCCAACTCCCCCGTTTCCTCTGGTTAAATGGTTCACTGGTCCCCGTCCCCCGTCCCCCCCACTCCTCCCGCTGGTGGAGGAGAACAAGGGAATGGCTACCTGAGAAGGAGGAAGTAGTGGCCAAGTGTGCCCTGTGAAAATAAAGGCCTTCCGAAATTCCCCATAGATAAACATTTGAAATTTGAAAAAAATATATATCTATATATATATATATATAAATAAATGAATAAACACACCGCGTATAAAAACGGTGAGTGTGAAATTCAGGGAGATGACAGACAGGGCTCAAGGCCACACTGCCAGCAGTGGCAGAAGGGTGTCCCTTGAATAACAATCACCGGTACACCTCCAAAACATTTCCTCATCCACTAGCCGTTTTACCCGGGCTTTTATCTGCTCACCCAACCGCACTGGGCTAGCGAAGCGGCTGGAGGATATTATTTCCCTGTTGGCCCCAGTCATATTACTCTGCTTAATATGCACTCTATAATTTAAGAAACATGAATAATAACCCTGAATATGCTTTGCTTCTTTATTTTTCCTCTAACCTCTTTCTAATCTAACCTTCAACTTTTTAAAACTTTGAATAAGTAACTCAGTGAACCTTCACGCATAACAGGTAGGAACACGGGATTGGTCCAGAAAACCAAATCTGCATGTGTATTATTTATATACTTAATAAGTATTAGCTCTGTCCGAGGAACACCCATTGAAAAACCATCAGTTAGACTGTCAGTCTGCAGATCTAATTACTGCTGCTCTTCATATCCTCTAAGTGCAGTGGAAACACATTTTAATTGATATTGAGATGTTTATGCCCTCAGAAAGTAATTAAGATTTTCAATTAATCCTGTCTAATTTCTGGACATCTTGGCTCGGTGTCCTTGAGCGTCCAGCGATTAATTCCCCAACCCTTCACCAAATGAAAGAACTTCAATTACTCTGCACTGAATCATGGCCCTGTAAGTGACCCCATCCAAGGCTGCATCAACATTTAAATTGAAGCAGATACAATCTCAATTAAATCAAATCAAGGTGGCATGATCGCCCTCATCCAATGGGTTCACTGATGTTATTGCTGAGGCCTTTTTGAGGTCCTTGAACATACGGCAGCACAGTTGCTGTAAAACCTGGGAATGTACCTTGTTGCTTATGTGGGTGTGGGGAAGATCTGGGGCCTTAAAACCAAAGGCTTTTAACTGATCAATACTGTAGTTTGGTAAGAATCAATTAAAGCAGTCCATTCACCAAGTTCTACTGGCTCTTCTGGGACAGGAATGAGTTCACTGATCTCCTTAAAGGAGAATTTTGCTTTTTTCAAATTCATGTTAAGTGGTTTCTCCCCGTAATAAACGTTTTTGGTCCATGAAAAACTGTAGTCCTTGGCTTAACTAGCTAAAAAAGTACATTAAAATGAAGTTCATATTATTTGCTTTGCTGTTACCTAAGCTTGTTTTGAGTAACAACTAAAGCTGCATATGGCTGCTTACAGAAAACAGACTGCTTGCAACTTGAGAAACCGTCTAGCGTCAAGTAGAAAAAAATTATCCCTACTGATCCTTTAAATCAATCTATAATATGCTCTATTTTATTTGTGTATATATATATATTTATACCAGTCCAAATCACGTTCGCTTAAATGGGTATGTGGGTGAACACGTTTGACTGGTACTGCATATGCACTTTTTATTTACTTGATTGTGCACGTGCACAATATTGCACAATAAGAACATCCAGTCACGCCGTTCGGAATGAAATAGGTGGGAGGAAAAGAAAGAGTCCTTATCATCAGCATGGAAACACGGGCCTTGTTGCTACCCAGCTCGCCCTCAGACACGTATATAAAAGATGGGCCATGTCCTTGCCCTGATATGAGAAAATAATCCATTCCTTACAGTATTTCTTTTTCCTTTGACTCACATCTCCCCAAAACCCGAATGTGTACATGCAATATTACAACGCGTTGACTGTCCAAACCTCTGTTGCCACGCCAAGAATAAATAACAATAAATCCACGCTGCCCCTGCACTGGCTGTTTTGCTCACACATAGAATCACCTGCCCATCTAGGCAACAAAATGCCCGCTTGGGGATTATGGTGACATAATATTAGGGGTGGCCTGTAGAGTGGGGGCTGAATGGGGTCTGAACCCTCTATGCCACGCGGAGATAACATTTGTCACTTGGGCTTCTGGGCTCCCCATTCATAGATTAGTGGACTGCCGCCTTTCAGAATGTGAAATGGCTTTGGCACTGCCGCATGTTTATTTTCAAAAACCCACGCCTCCAAGGACAGGAGGAAGCGTCTTGTCTCTTTCTTGAGAGCACCATTGCCTCCCCTCATCGGACCACATCCTGTTCAGCCACTTCCTTTGTGTAGGCCATCTTTAAACGGGGGGGGGGCGGGGATCATGATGGCCTCGACCAACACCAGAGATTTCACCTCATTGTTGCTTCATTATTTGTTTCATCAGTTCGATGCCTTTTGAGAAGTGTAACTTGGTAAACAAAAAAACATAGCTGTTTTAATTTAGTTTTCAACATTACGTAATGAAGTGGAAATGTTAAACCTCATAAAAATGTTTTGCCTTCTCAAAAGGAAACCGATACTTGTAGTATGTGCCATTTAACTGTCAAATAATGTAAAGTATTTTTTCACAAGAGACTTGAATATTTTGTCTTAAATCACCACAAATGCCCATGTGAGTTGAAGAATTAAAGGTTGTTTTGTGCAGCAGGGAAGGGCAAATGTAAGCACTATTACTTTATATTATTTATTCACGTATTATGAATTATACATTTATTTTTGTATTTTGTAATTAGTTAAGCAACTTCTCTTATCCAGAGTGACTTTGAGTGCATTCATCATAGCCAGGTGATCACACATCACAGTAATAATTATTAAATGATTTCTAAATCAAGCATAGTCGGAGGAACTAAATGTTTTTTGTTTTTGTCATTCGGGTATTAGGCTGAGCTGAATAGTTCAAGATATTCTTTAAAGAGGTGGGGTTTTAGATGTTTTCTGGAAGATGGACATGGACTTTGCTGTTTCTATTATCAGAGGGAAAGCTGGTTCCACCATTGGGGTGCAAGGAGAGAGAAGAGTTCTGTATGGGTGTTGTAAATGATGAACCAGCTGGAAAGTTACAGCTTTGATGTTTGCAGAGGATGCAAACAATGAATTGTCCATAGTCAAGCCAAGATTCAAGATTTTGTGAGGGACAGAGTGTGGAGTTGTTATTAAGAGAAAGAGCAACTCTGTCTTGTTAATGTTGAACTGGAGGTTCAGCATCCAAGCTGAGTTTTCATCCCAACACAAATGTAGTTTACATGTCATCAGTAACTAGGGAATGCTATGTGAATGTTTACAAAGCTACATTGGCATTTTCACTTCCTGTACAACACATAAAGAAAGTATCGGTTAAGTTAAAATTTTGATTAATATAGCAAAGATTACTTTTTTTTTGAGAATTACGACTTAACGCATGAATCTTTGCCATTCATTTGAAACGTTCAACGCATTAAAATATTTTAACGCCGTTAACGCAGCACCTTTTTTGCGTGAATCACAAATACTAAATCCTCGGTTTTAACCACTTACTGTCGTAACAGCTATTGTGAGTTAATGACTCGATGTTCGGATCTACTGACTACGATTCAGCAAAATGAAATAATATTTTTTCAAGTCATTTAGTTTTTTCGTTCATTCTACCGGGGAGCTAGGTGTTCTACCTTTAATGGTATAATGTGGAATACATCCACTATTGCGAATGTAGAACTCTTAAATTAAATTCATTAATTACAGTAGGCTAGCTACAGAAAAATCAAATAGTTCATGGTTAAGTCGTTCTTAATTTCTTTGATGTGAAAGTACTGTGGCTCTATGGAATTGAGCAAATTGAGCTCAAATGCAATGAATGTAAGTGTATTTTCACGTTCAAATTTAACATTTCTGACGTCGACTTGTTTAGAAAAAAAGTTAGCTTAAGTATTAATAGAAATACGTATAAACAAAGATCACTGATGGTTCATATGGCCAAAACCGGGCCGGCCCCAACCTTGTAGGGGCCCTAAGCAAAATGTGATTTGGGGGCCCTCTCTCCCCTAGTGGTCCGGGGCTCACAAGCAATCTGGGGCCCCATGGTGGATGGGGACTCTATGCTGCCGCATATGTTGCTTATGCCTAGAGCCTATGAAGCCCAGAACTATGTGTCGTTTGTACATTCCAAATATGTTTTAATCAGATATTTATTCAACAAAATTACTATAGTGCTTTCCCATTCCTATTTATAGCATGTTGAGCCCTTGCAGCCTCTTGTACTCAATCACCTACCAGGTGACATCAATTACGTCTGTGAGGGTTCAGGGTTGTATGATCATGTTATATTGGAAAAAAAATCTTTGTGTTTATTGCAGTGATTCTACCAAATGTAAAACATTGGATTAATCACGATTAATAACAGCAAATTGCGATTAATTACTTTTTGTTTTTTAGATTCACAGCCCTAATATATATATATATATATATATATTTATAATGGAGATGTAATCTGGATTCTTTGATTTTATTTTGAACATGTAAAATATTGGCATGGAAAATAATACATAATACATTCTCAAGCAAGTGATTCTTATTTTCTTTAGGACTGAATGCAGGTGCCAGCAATATGAAAATCCTTCAATGCAACCATTTTGAATAGAGAAAAGCACTTATTCTCTTTTTTATGTCACTGTGTGTATTGCAATGAGCATGGATCAAACAGAGAAAACTGTCTAAGGTACTCAGACACCATGGACAATCTCAATACTACAAGTCCAACTCCAGAGACATGGATGTTCTGGTTTTCACCATACATAATGTTATCAAGTAGTATAAGTCCCATACCACTGTAGTCAACATCTATGGTAGTTGCTATAAAAGAAAAACTGATAGAAGAAAGTTTCAACTTGGCATATCTGTCACCAACTTAATGCAAAGGCGGTTGTATCATGGGAGAGCAACTGCTGAGAGATCGATGTGAGAAAGACTGAAAGCAATTTGCCAAAACACATCTGATACAATCTCCTATGGAAAAGGGACACCAAATTACAGCTTTTGGAAACACCTCATTTCTGTTTTCATTTTCAGAAAACAAAACAACACCTTCCGTATATTCAAACATGGAGGAGGTTCAATTATGTTGGGGGTTTGCTTTACTGCCTTTGGCATTGGGTGCATGGCATCATACTATCAGAATAATACCAAGGCGATGTTGTCACATTCAGATAGCTAGATCTCCACCAATTCTTCCACCTCTTGAGAGATCTGAAAACAACAGTTGGAAGGTGCCCTTCAAATCGGAGAGGGCTGGAGCAGTTTGCTCAAACTGCCATTAGAGAGTTGTAGTAGCACCAATACTTTTGTCAATGCTATTTCTGTTACCTTTTCTGAATTAATAACATATATCTAACTGCTTCCAAGCAGAATGCAAGGGGTTTGGTACGATCCCAACAATTCCCTTGCATCAAATATGTTGACTACAACAAGCCTTTAGATGTTAAAGACAATAATACATAATATTTGTCAAAATTTGTGATGTATGTTTCTAATTTCTTTATGGTAATGGAAATACAAATGCTAATATTAAAGCCCTCAATAGTGGTCACCTAAATGCAGTAAAGCATAGATTTTTGGTTGCGGGGTGCATTTGTACATAATGTAAATTGTGAAAGTTTTTTTATAATTATTAATACATTTTCATTTTGGTAGGTTTTCCCACACTGTTTCCAATACATAGGATGGGTCATAAAGGGTGTATATTTCTTTGTTTTTTGTTAAGGGACTTTTCATGGAACAATCCTTTCATGTTAATATTAACCATTACTCTCTTAACTTAAGTCTGAAAACCACAATCTTTAGAGAAAATAAATAGTAGCAAACACAATTCACTTGTTAGACATTTCCGCCTTGACTAAAGATTGAAAAATTGTACCGTAATTTAAAAGATTATTATTCCAATTCTGATACTCAACCAAATAATCTTATTCTAACCACTTCATACCAGAGATCCCAGACTTGGAAAAAAGCTACAAATGAATGCTTATTGGTTGAATTAGCCAGCGTGACAGAGATGATTTTAGGACTCACTAGGCATACCTTTTCATTGACTTGTACCGTCGTTCTTACAAACAGTCACAGTGGTTTTGCATCATCTGGCCTACCTGCGAGAGAGGCTTTAATCCAACCCAGCAGTTCCCTTAGATGATATAAAGCGATTTTTTTGCATCACAAAAGGGCAAGACGTGTAAATGAGATGTGACAATTTATTTGTGCAGAGCCGTGCCATAAATAAATAAATATCCACCAATGACAGACGACAGAGTGAAGCATCTGGGAGCATCTCTCTACACATTGCACCCCCAGTTAACTGTCACACCATTAAATTGTCTTGCACTTCGACACGTAGCCCTGCGATTGGTTAGCAGATGTATTGTGAGGGAACACTTGCCGAACAGTTTCTGAAAGGCATGGAATTGATCTTGTGAATCATATGTGACAATGACTTCCCTGCCCTGTAATTGATCTGCATTTAGGCAACACGTCCTGTGAAAACTGGGCAGAACCCATCATGAAACACTGGAGCTACCCATCATAAAGCACCCTATGTCCCCAGCCAGGAAGTCGATGGAGCAGTTTATTCTCACTTCAAGAGGAACTTTAGCTGAAGTGTAGCAATAGACCTCAGTGGATATTTCACCCAAAGTGGGAACTTAGTTATTGCTCATTCAGGGTGGATCTATCCATTCACTGTAATTAAATAGAGCTTTTTAATCTAGCTCTTTTAAACCGGAGTCTTATGTGTTGGGACTTGGGTGATGTGATTTTGAAATGGAATACTCCTGATTAGCAGTAGCATCCTTATCTCACACTTTTTTTGCAATTGAAATAAGACTTGAGAATGAAGTTTAAGTACTAGGTGTCTTTCTCAGGCCTTGTGCTCGAAAATTGTTCAGAATGACAAAATGTTGAAAGCTTGTCATCAACAATAGCTGCAATTGAAATGTAAACATATCGTCATCACAGTTTGAATTACCTTTGATTGCAAAGTTTATTCCTTTGCCATGAAAACTATTACTGTAATTATCAACGTTTTGTCATTCTTCTCAGTGCAGCTTTTGAGGAAAACATCTCGAGGAAATGACCAACACCCCCTACCCAGGATAAATGAGTTACGTCCCTTAGACCTGAGTGACTACTCTAACTTATCTCAGGATACATCAGGGATGGAGTAAGCCAACAATTCCAAACCAAGTATCCACCACTTCCTCCCCTGTGTTAACTCTGCTGGTGCAATTAAAGTAGGTTGGTCTCTAAGATCCACATCAGGACCATGGTTGCTAAGGCTTGTTCTAGCTGGGCATCCTGCGATAGGGGTCTTACCTAGGAGTCATTTTCAGCATGATCACCCTTATCTGTGCTTGCTGTGCTCTACCCTGGCCACTCGGACACTCTATTTAACTTTGGCCCCGGCTTTGCACGAAACACAGAAGCACTTATAGCCAAAGATGCTTGTTTGTCAGAGATTACCTTTTTTTCCCCCCTGCCTCTGTAACAGCATCCTGCTTTGGCCGCAACATTGGTATAATTCAGCTCCACTGCCACCATCCTCTCTCATCAGCATAGGCCACTGGCCAGGTTCTATTAGCTCACTTAAACCTGAGCAAACCAGGTTGGATAAACATTGGAGCGCTCACCCGTCACAGAGAGAAAAAACTAGGGTGTACATTTATTTTTGAGGTCAAATAAAATGTGTGGTACAAAACTATACTATGTATAACCATATCAAGTCTTAGAGGGGGGAAATGGGGAAATACATTATTATGGGGAAGAGATAATCACCATGAGAGATTTCTGTTGCTATGTTGGAATGAAAAGAATGGGGAACAATGCATATATTTTAAGATATTAGCTCATTAGATTGAGAGCAGAGTTCCATCATTTATCGGGCTGGCTATGATAAAAGTAATCCACAACATAGAAACTAAAGAGCTGATCTCATAATGGATATTTTAATCATGTCTCTCAAAAAGAGGAAAGAGCTTATTAACTTCCAATTTCAATTTATGAATAAAAAAAATTATATTTGCACCTTACTGAAATTACAAAGACATCCCAAACGATGTTGTGCGGGATTACATGGATATTATGAAATAAATTAAACCAGAAACAATCACAAAGCTGAGGATATTACATTTAAAATGCAATCTATATCTGATTATAATAAATTTTGTAACCATTTTAAATGTTATAAAAAACATTTTTGAAACTACTATTTAAGAAATTATATATCTAATCCGTATAAGTCTTGGAGAACAGTCTTTAAAAAAGCTGTTCTTTTTTTAAGAGGATTTCCATCAATATTTCAGAGAGGTGTTGCAAAACCCAATATGGATAATAATCAAGAGAGTCTCTATGGTAACAATAAAGTGTATCCAGTATATTTACATCTTCACCTCAAGAGAGCATGCATAAGAATAAGACTCCAGTCCCCTAAAGGAATATCACTGTAAGATAATGACAATCCTCTCTCGCACCCCTGTCTCTCTGACTCTCTGGTATACTCTCCACAAGACTAATTGCCAGCATTAACACCATAATGTGCATCCATTGAGACATGATTGAAAATCTCTCCCCCATTTTATTAACTTATAGCAAAGAGAAACATTGTTATACTGTTTTCTACAGGGTCTCATCTTTCACTCTCATCTTTCAGTGTCAATGAAGGAATCTCATCTCAAGGCTTGATTTTGATAATGGAGAACACCAATTCAGCTTGCCTGATTCCATCTATTTGGATTGATGCACATTACGGCCCAAATAGCCTATATTAGTGGGTAAATGGCAGCCTAGTGAATCCAACCTGCTGTAAACAAACAGCAGCAGAGTGGGAATGGGCTGTGCTAAGCCCCACAGCATCACACTCCAGGGGGTTGCTGTAGGGACTTCTCCATAGTGACAGCCAGGGTAGCCATGTCCCCACTGACATCTATCCAGGTTACAATATTTCACTGCATGCGATAAAGACAAATATGAACCGCGGAGCTAAGAAAAACAACTATTTTGTTTTCTTCTATGCTGATGACATTTTGACCTGATACACTTGATACAGCATCTAAAATAATTTATTTTTAGCAAACTTAAAAACCAGGTCAAAGTCTTGGAAGTTGTTTCTTTCTATCGATGTCATCAAGAGGGAGTAAGAGATAGGGTGCAGAAAAGAGAGGGAAGAATTGGGGTCATTCTGATGGGCATTGCTATGTGTTGTGAAAACAATGATTTCATCTCTAAAAGGCTGTGGATTTTTTACCTTCATCGAGAGAATAGCCACATTATCACCCTATTGTCTTTGTAGAGTCAAAGTCATATCCGATGATGATTAGGTTTGGGAGACAATCTGACAGAAAAGTAAAGCCCATTGCATCCCCATCTCCATCTCACAACACATTGGCATATGCGGCTCACTGCTCCCCAGTTTTGGCCAAAATTGAAGAGCTTACACTGAGGAAAATAAATAGATGGTTGAATAGCAATGGCCTGTGCCACTGAACCTTTTATCATTGGGAATCTAACAGCCGTGCTGTTTCAGAGTTTCAGTTTAGCTTCCTATTAGGGTATGCCCCGGCATTTTATTCCCTACATCTCTATGCTTCATGGCTTTCAAACACTTCTGGGTAACTGCCTATTATCCAACAGTTCCACTCCACTGACCCTGCCAATAAAACTTTTCATATCCTTATAAATGAACTCGATTGCAGCGTTCTAAACATTTACACTGCGCTAACAGATCATCTCCACACCTTGGAATTGGCTAAATTCCTTTTTCCTGATGAATATATAGGAGGAGATTAGAGGTATGATAGCTTTTCAGATTGCTGCACCCGGAGAAATTAGTTTAGTGAGCGTTTACAGAGGCTAAATTGGAACCATTATATAGCGGATTGAATTGATGGCACATCCATTGTCTCTCCATCGGTATCACTGTAAAATCAATTAGCCGTCACTTTTCCATTCTCAATAAAGTATGATTGTCAGCCATGGATGGATACAGAATACCCTGACAGTGACTCAGGAACGGAACACCTTGTGAAAACAAATGGGTGTGCAAGGTGGAGGAGGTAAACGTGACCTGTAATTGTGTGGATGGTGTGACTGTCTTAATCAAAAGCCCATGTGCACAGTATAAGCTATTTCTTTTAAGATTTTACGTTGGAAAGCTGAAAAGATTGTGAAGAAGAAACTCCTTCTTTTCATAAACTTTTAATTCAGTTTGGGCAAAAATAAAAATGTAAAACAATTTTACATTTTATTTTGCTTGTATGAAAACCATAAAAAGATCAATACTAATAGATAATAGTAATAAAATAAATAGAAATAGACCTCAATATTATTAAAACTTACAAGAATTCCTGGTGTATCCCAAAAGGTAATATTATTTGATATCTTGTGAGATAATTGAATAGAATTGGAAAAGAATTTCAAACAAACCAAATTGGGCAAGTAGAAGCATCGTAATTGCCTAAGTGTTGTACTTAAGAAATAATGACTGTGGAAAGGCAACCAAGTGATTGCAATATGCAAAAAACTGTTTGGGAGCAACAACTAGTGAAAGTCTTATGGAGTGACATCCCATACCATCTTTGGTTCACGAAGACAAGCGATGTCAGAACGTGCGTATCTGCAGCCTTTTGTGAAACATGGCGGCAACTCTGGGCGTGCATTTCAGCCAGTGAGATAGGGTTCTCCAGTACAAATCAATGTAAGCAATTCCAGACCACTCTGTAGTCCATCGTAATAGGCACTTTACTCTTTTTGTGAAATTGCCCCTCCCTCAACACGCAGAGTGATTGTAAACAGGTAATTAGGGATTCACCAACAGGAAAAGTATCGGCCAAAACAGATAGACGATGTTCATAAGATCATTGGCCGATGTTTTGACATTTTGCTTTTATAACCTGTCAGAAATTAAACAAAAATGTTGCTTCTAGTTTCAATAAGAACACACTACCTGTGATTTCTTTACAGACAAGTGTATTTAACGTTGTACAATGAAGGCCCGATGCAGTAGGTTCATAAAAAATGCGCATGTGCGTAACTAAAACTCTAAAGTCAGAGTTTCTCTCTGGAAACGGATGTTGGAACCGTAACTTTGCAACTAAAATAATAATTATTATTTATTGCATTGGTAAAGCGCATTTTATTATAGAGGAATAATGTCAAATGTGAAAGAGTATTTTGCAACTGTGTTGATTTCGCCACCCTATGTAAAATGTTGTAGAAACGCCAGTGAGGTTATTTTTCGTGTCACTTGTTAGCCAGTTTTATCTAGCTCAGTCACGTCAGTACACCGAACTGGAATGACAGTGACTATCTGCATTCTCATTAGTTGTAGCTTTTCTTTGGCATGTACTTGAATACATCCCTATTGATAACAATAACGTTGACGAGTGATTTTGCCTGGCTCAGAAAACATGCATCGTCCTGTTTAATCAGTGCACACCGTTCACTCATGTTTGCCTTATGCAAGGCAGATTGAATATATAAAAAAACGAATTCAGTTACATTAGGTGGCTATGAAACCCTGGAATAAAGTGGGGAAGGCCTTTGCTTCTGCTTCCCCAGACATACAAATCCTCCTCATACTCCTTGGAAGGATAGTGGAACAGTGTCCCCGTTTCCCAATAACGTGGCACTAATTACCTTTTTATGATGGACTTACACCTTTTCCCCAAACCACCATGTACTGCGGCTATTTAATATCATACACACGTTTTATACTTTGATGTTTATGTGTTCTAAGTTTGGTACGAGTTTTTCAAGTGTGCATTATCTCTGAGTGTTGGGGGTTCTTTAAGTATTCTACACGCAACTTAAACATTTAGGGAGTATTATATATTGATGCTACAGAAATGTCCAGAGATGTATATTTTAGAATTAATTTAGATGTACCTAACTTTTCCCACAGGAGAAATTAACACCAAAATTATCCACAGCAAGCTACATCAACATTGTTAAATCAGAACTAGCAATAATGGCAGCTAGCTATAAAACACACTATCTGCAAATTTGATAGCCTGCTAACTTTACCAATAATATTGACGATTGCAATACATTAGCTAGCAGAATATATCTGACATGTCTTAACTACAGTTAATGGCTGCAGCTAATGCAAGATCTTAACATTTTGTATCGTATGTTTAGTAAAAATGTGCAGCAATTCATTCGTTCACTACTGCTAGGCTAGTCTAGTGAGATAATTACTGCTCTTTTACTTTGAGTATCATGGACCGATCTTTTCACTGGAAGGGAGGGGGTGCAGCACTGTGACAGGAGCAGACGGACTACGGGAATCAACCATTTTACGAGGATGGGGGGACTCAAAGATATTGGAACAAGTTACCTTAGAGAGTAACAACCAAAGAAGAACATGTATAATACCATTCAATAAAATTCAATATTATTAAATTATGAAAATATTACAGCCGACAATCCTGACTTTCTCGAGTGGCCAGAAAGGTTTTGGGGTTGCAGCTGCCATCCCTCGCCTCCCCGGTGGTTTTGCCAGTGGCCAGTCTGCATGGTAACCTTTTTTAAAATAACGCTTTTTAAGTAAGTTCTTTTACATAGCTAGTGTGAAATGTTTGTATAACTACTTTGTCTCTGTGCCCACATGAAAACAAGGTTGTCAAACATAATGTTTTAATTAAAAAAGTGACACAGTAATTTTTATCCGTTATCACGCTGGGCCAAAACAATGCCATTTACCCGTGACTGAATTTACTATAAAGCACTGCCTCTTGTGCCTTCTAGCTTAGTTAGAGGCCTAACAAACAACTTTCAACTAAAATATGAATTACAGAAAGGGGAGATTTTGTCAACGAGGGAGCCCAATGCCATCAAAAACAATTACTTTCATACTTTGATTGATCTGCTTATAGATTATGCACCTATGGGGTCTCAACGGGGCAATCGTTACTTAACATTTTAAACATAGCCGTCCCCTCTAAAAAATATATATTTTACCTTGTTGTCTTGGTGATTAGAACTGGCAGACTTTCGTTCTTTGGCTCAGTGCCCCACCCTGCCAACCCTTATAACATTTGAAACCCCCTCTGTTATGGTAGATTAAGCCTGCTGGTAATAGGTTTCATAGTCAGATCTGTGCTGCTTGGCTATGGTGTTTTATTCTATAGCTTAATCTCAATTTGGTGCGACAAAAACTCTTGAAAATGATGTCTCTGTCCATCCTCAGACCAACTAACAATGACAAACCAGACTGATAAAGGACCATCAAACATACTGTTGTTTCCGCTGTTTCATGTCTCTTCTTCATTATTTGGAGAAGTATCATCTGCCCGCCTAATAACTTGAAATCTGTTTGCAGAATATATTCATCGCCAGTCAGCTGTTCAGTTTGGGTTGCAAATCAAACAGCATTATGCCTGTCAATTTGCCAGAGGCGTTGCTAAGTGTCCTCTGAGATCAAGACTTTCATCTAATTTTGCCCTCTAATGAAATCAAAAAGGGGCCCCCGCTTCCTCTTTCTCTCTACAATGAACCCTGCTATCTTCATATTGAACGGGGTTTCAGTTCCCAAAAGCTGAAATTATTCCCCCTTATTTGTATTTATGAAATAGAAATGTGCCCGAGAATACTAGTGGCCACAGCATTCCACATGGCCATATTTCGAAATCCTAAACAATGCAATGAAATCCCGTCAAATTCTAAATTTGGCCTGTTTGTCGATTTCATTAAACAACACAAATATTTTTCTCCACACTCTCACAGCAGACTAGGACTGGAGAAAGACAGTGTTGCTAACATGAAGTTCTGGCTGGATGGGTATGATGATAATTGATGTGTTATTAATATGTTTTGCAGTAACACTTGCCAAGGTAATCAGTGACAAGTGTTGCGAAGCATTAAGCCTAATACCCTTCCATTGTTAGATATCGAATACGCAAGAGGTATCCTGAGTTTTAGATAAGCATAGGGCTGCTATAGCACTTAAAGTACAGGTATGGGTATTACATTCATTGTCCTGGGTACCCTCCTCTAATTTCTATGAACCAAATTAATGGTTTCTCATCCTAACCACAATCACTGCTATGCATCACCGTCTGTTGGTGGAGGATTGGTTATCTTCACACAAACTGAAGGGCTTTGGGATTCACTGATGAAATGAAAGGTAATATGGAAATGCAATCCATTATTAATGCTGAATGTTATCATCACTTGAGCTTTTGCTATGTGCATGATACGCATGATACATCATAGATGCTCACCTCATAGGTAAATACTTTCATTTCATGAATACAAAATGGCTGTACAAAATAGGTGAGAATATGCTGCTTATCAATCTGATTCGACGTCCTAAGAAGAGAACGAATGGCTGCTGGAATTAAAGTTTCGGCTAAGCAGGATTTCACTGTTGAACGTCAGACAGTGTTAAAGTCCCATTGCTGTTTCACTGTCGCCTGCTCACCGTAGGGCTTCAGGTTTCGTCGTTCTGGGATGGACAATGTTGGCAGAAGGCGGTCGGGGGGGCGTCGGCAGGCCAGGGTAGGTCAGAAGATACAGTACACTAGGCAGAGCCTAGGAGCCCTTTAATGTTCAGGAAGCTGGGCGGGTGGTGGAAGGTGAGAAGGGCTGTCTGGGGGTTTTCTCATGATCCTGGCTGACCTGAGGAGGGAGGCTCTGGGGCTCCTGTGGGAAGACAGGCTCTGGGTAGACAGCTGATGTTTAGGAGTCAGGCGGGTTGGCACTCGGTCCACAGGTGCTGCACAGATGCCAGAGTGAGGGGGGAGAACGGAGCGAGAGAGCACCAGTCATCCAGGGACACTGGGACTGGAGTTGCTCTACACCGGAGGCTCCACAGTCCTGGTCTTGTCTGAGGAACAGCCCCTTGGCCCCTTGCATCTGCAAACCCAGTATGGTCCTGGGATAGTAATTATCCTCTCCCCACATTGCAGGATCATAAAGGATTCTAGGAACACATGCTTACAAGTAACGCTTTTTTGTTATGGTAGTGAGATATTAAAAGAGACACGTCATTCATCACAGTCTGATCCATTTTCATCTTGGGGTTTTTAGACATAGTCCTCAGTAAATGATCTGTAAGTGCTCTTTAAAAAGAACAAAAATAAAAACCAATCTCAAAAACTCAGTTTGCTCTGTATTCCCTCAGCCTTCGCCTTTGAATGAGGACCTCCGTCTGTTTGCTTCAAATATCATCTTTTCACTATTATATTTAGAAAGATTTATTTTTCAGTACAGTTTCTATTTCACTTGTAGTTTCTATTTCACTGTGCCTGTCAAGCAATGCCATCACAACCTGTTTTTAGAAAGCCAGGAATTTGGCTACTTATATTTTGAAAGTTTATAGCTTTCGCAGAGAAAGATGTTGCTGATGATAATAAAAAATACCCTGGTGCTTAGTGTAGAAATATTGCTAAGCAACCCCGGCAAGCTTTGTGTTCACATTGCACAAACAAATAAACAGAACCAGGGACCTCCAGAAAACCAAACTTATAATACCTCCCAAGACGGCCTCAATCATTTTGGGGTCATTCAAGCTATTAGGTGGCATCTAAGACTCATAACTTCACAATCTTTTTTTTCATATTTAGTTCAACAAACAAACACATTTTCCCTTCTCAAGACTTTAAATTTGGGGAACAAAGATTCGTTAAGAGGGTGGACTGGAACATAGTTCATAATTCTTTGGAAACATGTTGTGCACAACATGAAAGGACAATTGAATGCAAACATAAAATACAATGATAAAGAAATAGGGGGACACCATGCATCGGGTCTTGATGAACAAAGTATTAAAAAAAATCAAAATATTTTGTGTAAAACGTTTAGAACAAAATTACGTAACAACAGTCATATGTATGGCCCCCACGTGCCTGTATGCACTCCTAACAATGTCTGGGCATGCTCCTGATGAGACAGTGGATGGTGTCCTGGGGGATCTCCTCCCAGACATGGTTCAGGGCATCAGAGAGCTCCTGGACAGTCAGTGGCGCAAGGCGTTGGATGCACAGATACATAATGTCCCAGAGGTTCTCAATTGGATTCAGGTCTGGGGAACGTGAGGGCCAGTCAATGGCATCAATGCCTTTTTCATCCAGGAACTACCTACCCACTCTGGCCACATGAGGCCAGGTATTGTCCTGCACCAGGAGGGACCCAGGGCACATTGCACCAGCGTAAGGTCTGACAAAGGGTCTGAGGATTTTATCCCATTTCCTTGCAGCAGTCAGGGTACCATTGGCTAGCACGTGGAGGTCTGTGTGACCCTCCAAGGATATGCCTCCCCAGACCATCACTGACCCACTGCCAAACATGGTCATGCTCGATGATGTTGCAGGCTTCTTCGCGTCTGTGTCAGTGTGAACCTTTTCTCATCTGTGAAGAGAACGGGGCGCCAATGGCTGTTCTCTGGCAAATGCCAATCGAGCGGCACGGCGCTGGGCTGTGAGTGCCGGTCCCACTAAAGCATGTCTGTTTCTGACATTTTGGTAATTTTGTGGGGCTCTGGCAGTGCTCCTCCTGTTCCTCCTTGAGGAAAGGAGTAGATACCGGTCCTGCTGCTGGGTTAATGCCCTTCTACGGCCCTGGCCTGCTCTCCTTGTGTAAAGGCCTCCTGGTATCTTCTCTATGTTCTTGAGACTGTACTTGGTGACGCAACAAACCTTGCAACGGCGTGTATGAATGTGCCCTCCTGGAGGACCTGTGCAACCTGAAAGGGCTGCAGGTACCACCTCATGTTACCAGTAGTGACAAGGACACTAGGAGAGGGCTTGTATTTTTTGTTGCTTTGGGGAGGATTGAGTGTTTTATCATTGGTAACAGGTAGTAGGTCCATTTACATTCACCATTTTGCAGGTTTTACTACATCTTTTATCAGTTGGGTTTGCTTTATCCTCCGCAAAGCAATAATAAGGGGTGGACAGTGGTATTTTGGAGTTGCATTGAATACATAATAGTCTTGTAATATTTTGAAAAAGCAACAAATATAACAGAAATAACCAGGGAGTTACAATGGCATTGGCACTTTGAGAAATTCAGTTCAGTTTAGTAGCAAGGGTTTATTAACAAAACTGGGATTTCATTTTATTTAACATAACTAATTTACAATTTAATATTTCTGCACATTTTCTACTTCAAAAGGATGCAAAAGGACCTTGTTTCATGGAACCACCAACCACTTTAAAACAACCCGCTTCCAGTCGTGTCTCACATATCTTGTCTTCAAGGGGTTTGTCTATTTTCAAGGAGATGCACTCTTTAAAAGCCATCAAGATGAATAAATGGAAATGTGGGAGGAAATGCTGTCCAATTGGTGTAATGATTGCTGTTTGGGAGACTCATAATTACAGAGGGCATAGTAATCAGATAGAGGAGTGCAGATAAAGGAAGTGGGGCTGGTAATGGGAATCTGTTTGGAGAGGAATGGACTCTAATAACTAATTTTGCCTAATAAACTATAACCGATTTAATCTTCACCTTATCAGGCCAAGATTTCACCACTTTCCTTTTTAATTGGCTATTTTGTAATCCTGAGTTCCAACAGAGCGGAGGGTCTGTCTCCCTCTCCTGAGAGTTAGCATGAAATCAGTTTGAAACGCTGTGTCAATCTCATTCTGAAGTGGCCATCTGGCCAGTATACAGGAGCCGGGGATGGGACACTGAACCATGGGGTCTCGGTGAGGCAATCATCAGCAGATTTACACAATGTGTTAATGCAAATTTAATAGAGATTTCCTATCGGCCACTTTAATCTTCACTGTGTCCTCAGTATCAGCCTGACTGGAGGTTCCGCAGTGAAGAGGTAACTCATACCTATCTCACAGAGAGAACACGCTATTGAGTTTGTGGTTCATTCACTGTATATGCCGCCTGTATGAACTGTTTTTCATATCTATGGAGAAAAAAAGATTGAAAACCGGAATACCTTCTGATGATTGTATTGACACATTTACATATGCTCATATAACGTTACAAAACTTGATTTTGTTTTTGACCCTGGGTCTAAAAAACACAATATCCAGGAGATACGAAGTAGCAGTACATTAAGTTACATTATAATAATGCATATAGTATATGATTTCCATGACAATATTAATATAAAAACAACTAATAACTACTTGAAGTGAATGCCAAATAATTCATTCTCAATTATTATTTGTGTGTATGAGACATCAACGAATATTAATATTTTCAAAGTTTGCATATTGAGTAACACTTTTTAAATCAAAGTCAGTGCTAGTATATCAATATATAAAGTCATATATATAACTATATCTGTATCAAGTATAACAACGTGTAATGCCATTTTACTTTCTTCTCCACAGCTTTGAGAGTTATATGTAATGTAATTATTTATTTTTCACATTTCTGTAAATATTTTGAGTGCACTGATTATATTTGCTCAACTTTTCTTTTGAGACTGGTCTCTGAATGTTATCTGTCACGCTGAATTCCCAAGCAATTAAATGTTTTTGCAGGGCACACAAAGTCTCATTGTCATATCTACACAAGACAGGAAACAGGAATAAATGCTTGATGGCAGTTCCATGCAAACCTTTTTGATTTCATTTCAACTTGAATGTTTCGTAACAAAAGCGTAGTAGTGGCTACAGAAATAGAAAAAATGGATATCGAAATGGAAATGTTTTCTTTCTATTTAATTGGAACAGCTTTTTTAGTTCACTTGAATGGAGAGGCCTGTCCAGAGATAAGTTAAGTGAGCTGTGCCACTGAAATGAGAAATGACTTTCTTTATTTCGGTTCAAAAGGCTATGTTTTATGGCATGATGGCATGATGGCATGATGGCATGCATCAGTGTAAACAAGTCTGACTCTCTTCCGAAAACCCTCTATGTGTCTGGAGACATAAACAGGCCAGTATAATTGTGCCTACTCCAATTGTTGTGTTTTATAACCTACACATGCCATTTAAGATCACATTCTATTGAAATGTATGTGCTTATATTTATAGCTTTGAGATGATTCTAGCAATATAAGACACAATCACATAGGAGATTGTCTGTAAGTAAGTCAATATGACATGAATCAAGATGGAGGAAATTTTAAATGGTGTACAGTTATATGGGGCACAGTTACAATCTTAACACCATCACAAGGTGAGTTAAGAGCAAATATTTTCCTCTTGTATAGCTTCAGAATAATGGGCAAAGCCCCTACATTATTGCCATTTCTTCCTGGAAGCTACAGAGATTGACATTAATCCCAACTGTCTGTAAAATTGAAGCAATAAAAAAACACTGGCAGTGCATCAAAT
Organism: Novumbra hubbsi; assembly: GCA_016801125.1. Classification (NCBI taxonomy): domain Eukaryota; kingdom Metazoa; phylum Chordata; class Actinopteri; order Esociformes; family Umbridae; genus Novumbra; species Novumbra hubbsi. The sequence continues at coordinate 6,259 of JACXGK010001548.1, read as the reverse complement.
TCAGAAAAATATAGATCCACAGACAAACAAAGATATCCAGCCTTGATTGTTTCAGTGAAGATTCCTGGGATGTCACAGTTCCCTTTGTTGTACATGAGAGAGACATTACACCCATGGCAGCGTATGACCTCATTTACAGAGGAGAAGAAATTTAATTAACAAGGCAAAGAATGTCTGCGACCGCCACAGCAGCAGAGTCTCCAGGAGATAGCAACTACCTTTCAGCATTGCCCAAAATGGTTCCAGCGGAGCTTGACAGACAGATTTGAAAAACCAGACGACTGCTGGTGTTAAATCACTGCACTTTGTGACTTTGAAGCAAGTAAGTCCCTCAAGATCAGAGAGAAAATGGTAACAATTGCTCACCGAACAGCATACATAAGACTGTGCTCATGAACACAAGATGCCAGCTGAGCTGACAATATGCTCCCGGTCTTTAGCCGCATGAAAAAGGCTTGGGCCTTGTGGGTCCTGGAGTTACCAGACCATTTGGTCCCTTTGTATTACATTCAAGCACCTGGAAAGAAGATATTACACTGTTCACACATTACACACGAAATGACTTGAAAGACCTACTTAAACCAGGATTGTGGACTCAAATGCCGGGTTGGTTTAAATACACCTGGAATCACCAATGCACGGATCAAAAAAAAAAGCTACGTCCAGTAGTGGATAGTAGATAACAACAGGCAACCAGGCCCTATGACTATTTTGAATTACGCTGTAGATCCATTAATTAATCTCTGTCTGTGGGGAAAAACGAGGCTTCATATCTCCTTAGCAACATGACACCCTGAGATTCTTGTCAGTATGTCAGCCACATTAACAAGAACAAATATTCAGATTGTCCCAAAATAAATTCAAAGACCTTTGAGACAATCAAGTTTCATTCCGCTGCTCTAAAACAACCGGTCTGCCGGCATAGCGGTAAATATTAGCCACGCTACAAACTGTTTGGCTGTCAGCTCACTGATCTAGCCCTTTGAAGGGATTTGACAGCCTACCAAAGAACAGGACAGGGCCATTTGCCGAAAACCCCGAACATGAACAGATTGCCTATATTGTCTCGTCATATGGTCAGGAATATTGTGTTGACTTGTGAATGCCTTTTTCATAATGTACAAACAGCTTTCCCTCTCCATTATAGGGAAAACAATGGCTTGACAGCCCGACTGGTGATAGAACCGGTGCCCCATTACCCAAGCAGCCCATTCATGGTAATGATGGGCACCATTACTCTTCTTCGCCCTTTGTCTACTGCACAGTTCCCAGGACTTGGGATTCCACACACTGTACAGAGGGACTGTCAGTGTCCCCACACACGTGGACTTTCATCATCAATTACAGTATGGGGGGCAAAAACATGTCGATCGTGACATGAAAGTCACACCCCCAAAAAAAAGGAGCTGTTATTTTGGTTGTCTTGGCCCGGACCATTCCGTATGGGAGCAAATAATTGGTTTTCTGTGATATTAAATTCATAGCTAAAGAGAGCCGCATCAAAAGCAGAAAGCACAGCAAAACAATTTTAAGCCTAATTTGGTACGAGACATAACTGGCCCAGTGGCAGCGCGCAACACAGCCAATTACGATAAGGATTAAGCACACGCAATCAAAAGATAGAACAAGATAATGCGCAGAGATACATTTGGAACACAAGCAATTAATTGAAGAAGCGTGACACCCTGGCTGCTAAAGATGAAGGAGGAGATGATGTTTTAACACTTCGTCATTAGCGAGGACAAAGACACGACCGCATTCTCCCCGTCTTCCGAGCCGTGGTTGGGGTGGCCACGGCCCGTCGCCACAGCGAAGACAACCGTCCGTATGTTTTCCGGGGAGGAATCCAGACGGCGCTGTCAAGATGTCCTCGCTCATCCGCATGGCGTTCCGTGGCGGCTGTCTGTCTATTACTCATGCGCCTAGCGAGCCCAGGGGACAGGAGATGAATGAGTTCACAAGGTGATTAATGAACCCGCTGCCACGCCGTGTCAGAATCTGATGCCGATTGTTAAGCTCTGAACTTTTTCGCAGGAAAGCTACAATAATATATTACTCGTACAGGAAATCAATTTACTCGAAGCTATTGAGTAATAATTAATAACACCCTTCAGTTTGGTAAACGTGCAGATACCCATACCCAGCAAACACAATAAATTAGTCATGGACCCCTAGACGTCCTTTGGACACCCCCTGTTTGCTGGGTTTTTAACCCTACTGGCTGGATGCAATTTATCTAAAGCCCAGACGGTGTTTGCAAAGATGATGAGGGGAACAGAGTCAGCCATGGCCTACTATGCATTTCAGGTTGTTCATGATGACTATTCTCACCTGTCCGTCCTCTAAAAGGGAGAGAGGATCTGGGTCCGAAATGATAATGAATGGACAATAGGTCCCCCACACGGGAGCAGTATATAATAATTTATACAGCAGGTGAAACACATTTAATATGCTCGACTGCTAACTGTCCGACTGTTAGGAGAGATGAGGAGATGAATCATGAGTGGAATGACTGCTGTGGGAGAGATGAGCCTGTCATTCTAGCCACTGAGTGATGACTGCCGCTCTCTCCTTATCGTCCGGAACTCCATTCTCCGCTGCACCAACTCTGCCCCAATTAAAACCACAAGTAAACAGGCGACTGCCAGTGGCACACGCTTATTTCTCCAGAGTACAACTCAGAGAAATGTAGCTGTATGTTTTGTCTGTGTATCCTGGTTGCAAAGTCAACTTGACAGAACGCGGGAGCATTTGATAAACAGGCGATCTAGGGCACATACTGTACATAGGTGTCTCTCAGGGGGGCATTGTCAAAACCCCAGACATTACAGAGAAACCCAAAGCAAATTATCCTGACATGGATGAAACAATAGCAAATTGGACAAATGATATAATTTGAGTCCTATGGTCCCCAGCAGAGCCCTGGCTGTTCTCCACACTGAGGGAATTGGAAAGAAGAGTGTGTGATGGTAAAGGTCAAGTAAGACAGTGGCTCTCGGCATGGCTTGCTTACTGAAACAGAAATACTGTAGGAGTCCCTGGGAAACATACTAGAAAACCAATGTATTCATTATAGTTTTGCTGTTTGGTACATATGTCATATCTTAATTTGACTCAGTTTAACACATCAGAGAAATTATTCTAGTGCAACTGAAATGGTGAATGACAGTTTGTGGATATGATAAATGGACATTTTGGCAGATGTTGTTGTTGTGGTTAGGGAAAATCCAGCCTGACATTTTGAGTACATTTTCTTCTGTATAGGAAACGGCCTGCAACATTGATAGTTCAAATGAATATACTGCATATGTAATACACGTTCTATAAACCCTGCTTAAATTATTCAGGGGTTTTGTCCAATAGAGTTTGCTCAGAATGAGAACAGGTTATATGGAATGGTTGAGATGTCAATGACAACCGTGAATCAACCTTTCTGCTTTTTCTACACACAATAAATCATAAACTAGCATTCCGCTGTCATAAACAACTGTCCCATGCTTGTAATAACCCCAGAGACATTGTTGTTAGAGAAATGTTATAAAATGTTGGCAAATGAACCCAAATCAACAAAGCGCTCTAAAATTAAAAATGTTAATTGGAGACCTGATTCTTTGACCAAAAGTAAAATAGCTAAAGGTAAGATCACTAAAGTACACCAATTAATTATACCATGTGTGATGCGACTTATAATGCCTTTTGTTATGTTATATTCGTCTTTTACATAGGTTGGATTTCCATTTGTCATCAATCTGGTCAAAATACCCCACAATAACAATGCAAAAATGCCTGCCAATTTATTGAAAATAATAACCAGGAATATCTCAAGTAAACAACAAAAATTTAGTTTTGACTACATAACATTATTTTAGCATTATTAAATTATTAAATGTTTAATGTCATTCATTCCAACTGTTAAAAAGCTATAGAATTGGTGTACAGTTAAAACATTGTTTCTAAAGTTGTTTAAGGCATAGGAACGTTTGCAAGTAATTTTATTTTTAATATTTGGCAAGTGCGTGTAGGTCTTTTAAGATCTACTTAATGACCTCGCAAATTTCAAAGATTGCACCCTGGACTAAAAATGGGATTGGTAGCAAGGGCAGAGATTAGCTGTCTCTCCCATAAGGGGAAGGCCTCAACTAACTATGTTAAACCCTTTCTACATCTTCCTGATTTCCTACTTCAAAGAAAACAATTATTTCATTTACTATGATAATGCTATGTTACAAACTTTTGTTCCTGGGTAGTAAGAGTTTTTTTGTAATTGCCTATGCCTAAAAAGAATAGAACATGACTATTATTCCACACAAACTTATATTTTGAAATTTCCAATGAGAAAACGGGCAACTTTGTGTCTTTTGTGTTCAAAGTCCAGAATGTCCTAGAAGAAGTGCTCACCTTGCTCCTCCGAGTACACTCCTATGTGGACATCCTACAGACCACTGTTCCATAGTTCAACACCTGAGTCCCAATCACTTTTTGTCCTTGTGTTTGTCCAGGAAGCCCAAACCATTGCTAACAAAGCTGTTCCAAAACACTTTTGCCTTGCAAGTGAGCTTCTTGGTGAATTCTTCACACTCCAGAATCTTCTTTATCTGTGGTCCGACAAAGACACTGGCTTTGACCTTTGTCTCAGACAGCATAGGGAAGAAGTCTTGAAGCTACTTGAATGCTGCCGACTCCTAATATAGAGCTCTGCCAAATTGTTTCATAAGGCCCAATTTGATGAGCAGTACCTTCCGGGGGACCACCAATGGCTCCCACTTGATGTTGTTCCTTCCCAGAGAAGGTTTGCGTCCCAAAGGCAAAGATAGCAGAGAAACCGCCTTGGAGACCCATCAGGAATGCCAGCATTTTGAAGACTCCTATGACATCCCAGCCTTACTCATCATACTTCAACTACTTCAAGGTCTTGATGCTGTTGTAATCCTCTTTGAGGTGCACTGAGTGAGCCAGGGGAAGAGACGGGTACTTGTTACTATTATGGAGCTGCACAGCTTTGAGGATCCAGGATGAGCTGTCAATGAAGAGGCGCCGCTACTTTCTGGTTACAGACAATTCCGATTGCCTCAAACAGACTGGTCACATTGTGGGAAAAGCAGGGCCCATCCTGACGGGTGAAGAAACTGGAATAAGTTTGGGGACGCTTCCTCTGACCTGCAACAGGTACACTTTTATCCCACAAGTTCCACTGCTTGAGCCAAACATCTTGGCATTGGACTGGGGGAGACTGATTCTATCTGGAATTCTTTGGAAAATAGACACATTTGAAAATATCACTGTCCTGGTCACAAAAGCAAACATTTCAGGCAATAATAGCGATTTTCCTGAACTTCTGTTAATCAGCAATTAGAAAATAACACTTACTGCCCACGAACAAAAAAAGCAAAAAGCACTTTATTAAATGGTGTAAGCAAAAGTTTGTTGTTAAGCTACACCAACTGATGCCTGCTGTCAGAAGGCCTCACGGCAAGACGCTGTTGAACCCAGATCCTCACTTTACTCCCTCCGGTCTAACTTGACATGGCTGCTGGTGTCAATGATGCCCCTGCCGCTCCGAGGGCAACACTTGAGGGCGTGTTAGTCCAAAATGTCATCTACATGTTCAATTCATCACCACAAATCGATGGTAATGACCATTGTGATGCTACTGTTGGGATAACGCCTTTAAATGGTGTCGTGGGTAATGTGTCTGTCTATGGGTCCAAGCGTGGTGGGTTCACATTTCTCTGCTACCATTGAGTATTTAGTTTTTGTTAGTGTAGCATTTGTTTCTGTTCAAAAAACAGTCAAGTCATACAATTACTCTCTTAAATATATCGATGTGTACATAAAGCAGGGCGACAATTGGATGAATATAGCAGAGAGACAAACTGGAAAGTCAGAAGGGGGATTTGAACCGGGGACAAAATGCTATATTTCCAGGTCAAAGTCAGCAGGGACCCATTGCACCAAAGGCTTTGCCGACATCATTGTCAATCCTTTATATGCTAAAGACGCAACCTCTGCTGAAATATAAAATCAGCAACAGGACTATGATTTCTGGAATGGTGTTCCTGTGAATACCAAACAAGCCCTGAAGCCCTCTGCACTTTATTTCAGTGCCCTCTCTAATAATTTGTTATTCATTTATTTGGGAAAGGGCAGCTGGGTGTTGATTTGGGACAGTTCATTCATTGGCCTGTAATTGGTGTAGGATGATTAGGGATCAAACTTTGTTTTTATAACAGGGAAAACCTTCCTGAAGCACACCGACAGT
>JACXGK010001547.1:48527-67813 GCA_016801125.1 Novumbra hubbsi | reverse complement strand
GCCAGCTGGAGGTCGTAAATATTAAGAAGTACATTCCAGAGGTAGGACTATAAATCAAGAGATTAGAGGCAAGGACATAGCATGTATAGGAAGACAGGTTTATGGCCTTTTTTAGCTGGACCCACAGATGCAGACAAGGAGGAGGATGGAAACGAGCTAGCCATGGTCAGATCTACTGGCGCCAGCCTACTGCCTCAACGGTCTTCTTCGTCGGCCTCCAAGGCCATCAGAGGGCCCCATGGATGGAGACGGGGGCTGCAGGACGGGACACGCCCACCCAGGAAGCGCACTCATCAATTTCGATACAATGACTGAGGGGGGATTAGGCTACATAAAATGTGTCCGATGTGAACGGACTTCAGATCTTCCTAGCTGTATTTTGGGGAACGATCTCCAGATATATCTTTAATAAAGGCGTTTACTTTGGAAATAGCTGACCGTGTGGACATTCTCTGATTCAGGACTCGGGGGAAGTAGTTTGAATTCAACAATATGCGTGACCAATTATTATTTTGGGCACACACGTCACCCTCGACAGGTCACCCAGGCATAGGTCGCACTATTTCCTGTTTTACACAGAAATACTGGTGGCCCACCTTGGCCAAAGATGTCCGTGTCTATGTCTCCTCCTGCTCGGTGTGCGCCCAGAGCAAGGCTCCCAGGCACCTACCTTCGGGTAAGTAAGTACCCTTGCCGGTTCCGCAACGACCATGGTCCCATTTGTCTGTGGATTTTTTGACTGATCTTCCTCCTTCACAGGGACATACCACCGCGTTGGTCGTTGTGGACCGGTTTTCTAAGTCCTGCAGACCGCGGAGGCCCTCTTCACTCCTGTCTTCCGGCACTACGGGGTGCCTGAGGATATTGTGTCTGATCGGGGTCCCCAGTTTACATCACGTGTCTGGAAAGCTTTCATGACCAGGCTGGGGGTCTCGGTTAGTCTCACCTCGGGATTTCACCCCGAGGCAAATGGGCAGGTGGAGCGCATGAACCAAGAGCTGGGCAGGTTCCTGCGTGCCTATTGCCAGGACCGGCCGGGTCAGTGGTTGGCATTCCTGCCTTGGGCTGAGTATGCTCAAAATTCCCTTCGCCATTCTTCCACTGGCCTATCCCCCTTCCAGTGCATCCTGGGGTACCAGCCGGTCCTGGCACCATGGCACGGGAGCCGGACGGACGTCCCCGCGGTGGACGAGTGGAAGGTCAACGGTCTGAAGGTCAACGCTGACCGTCACCGCGGGGTTGCCCCGGTTTATGCGCCGGGGGATAGAGTCTGGCTCTCGACCAGGAACCTGCCCCTCCGCCGGAAGCTGAGCCCGCGGTTTGTGGGGCCGCTTAAAGTCCTGAGGAGAGTGAACGAGGTAACGTATCGGTTGCAACTCCCTGCCGATTATCTTATCCACCCCTCGTTTCATGTGTCTCTCCTAAGGCCGGTGGGAGCTGGACCCCTCCAGGGGTCTGAGGTGCGGGAGGTTCCCCCTCCCCCGTTGCAGGTTGACGGGGGTCCGGCGTTCTCGGTTCATTCCATCCTTGACTCGAGGCGTCGGGGGGAGGGCCTTCAGTACCTCGTCGAGTGGGAGGGGTACGGTCCGGAGGAACGGAGCTGGGTTCCGAGGCGGGACATCCTTGACCCTTCCTTGCTCCAGGATTTCCACCGTCGCCGCCCGGATCGCCCTGCGCCGCGTCCTCCTGGTCGTCCCCGAGGTCGGTGTTGTCGCGCAGCTAGGGCTGCTCGTCGGGGGGGGTACTGTCACGTCTCCTCCTGGGGACGTGCCCCCTCCTCGCTCAGGCAGGGTCCGGCGTTCGGCGGCATCGGCTCTCTAGCTGCTACCGTTCCCCTGTCCCCTCCTTTTGTGTTGATTGTTTGTGATGTCCCATGTCTTCACGAACGCACCTCCGTATTGCGCACACCTGTTGCTTGTTTGTCTCTGTATATATTTGCCTGTGTGCGTCCTGTTCAGTGTTGGTTATTGTTACTCGTGATCGTGTTCTCTGTAGTTGATATTCGTATTTACGTTTTCGATATATTCAACGACGTTTGGTTCGTGCTTTATTTTGGACTGGTAATAAATACCTTGTCTACCTACTCCTGCGCTTTGTTCCGCCTTCACACCGCATCACAGGTATAAAAGTATAACTACAAAAGGGTCCTGAGTGGTATAAAAGTATAACCACAAAAGGGTCCTGAGTGGTTTAAAAGTAAACCACAAAAGGGAAAAATGTGTGATGGGTAATTCACCTTGGAAAGTGTGTATTACTGCAGGACTATGTCACGGTTCCGCCCTGACCTGACTGTTTCTGGTCCTACCACCCCGTCTAGTGGCCTATGGCCACGGTACACACATCTGTCACCAAGCACCACCGTCATCAAGCACACTGCCAACTACGCACACCTGTCCCTCATCATCTATCAGCGCCCCTATTTAAGTTCCCGGTTTTCACTACCCAGTTGCCAGTTCAAACAAAGTCCTATACGAGGTTAAACCTACGTCGCTACGTTTTTGGCTCCTGTGTATTTGACAGTTTTGTTTGGCTTTCCAGCCTTGGCATTTTTCCACTCCGCTCGTCTCGCCCGAGCATCCTCCCCGGAATATTATACGAGCTCTTACGCTCGCTCCCTCCCCGTTCTACACCACTCAATCCGCTTCATTCATTCTGCACTGCAACCTCCTCCCTCACGTCGGCCGAGAGCGGGTGGAATGACGCGGCGTTACAGGGTGCCTTTCTAACCGGTCTCTCAGAGTGTCTAAAGGACGAGCTGGCCTCTAGAGAGGAACCCAACACCCTGGACCAGTTGGTCGCCCTGGCCCAACGGATCGACTCTCGCCTCCAAGAGCGACGTCGGGAGAAACCTCCTTCTACCCGTCCCCGCTCGTCATCCTCACCTCCCAGGACGAGGTCCCCATCTACAGTGTCGGACAGCGAGCGTCCCCGTCGCTCACACACGGAGCCTGAGCCGATGCAACTGGGGCGTGCACGTCTCTCCAGAGCAGAAAGAGAGCGTCGTCTGGCCAAAGGCTCGTGCCTGTATTGCGGCGGACACGGGCACACCATCCCATCCCATCCTGTCCGGCTCTACAGGGAAACGCCCACGCCCGCCCATAGACGAGGAGTTATGGACGGGTCGAGCAAACGTCTCCTCCTCATCTGACATTGGTCTCGAGGCAACGCTCCATTGGGCCACCGACTCCATTACCGTACGCATTCTTATTGATTCCGGGGCAGACGGTAACTTCATCAACAAGGGGTTGGTCAACAAGCTGGGCCTGTCCTGTCTCCCAGTCACCCCCCCGGTGACAGTGTGTGGATTGAGTGGACACACGATCGCCTCAATAGGCCTGCAAACAGCCCCTCTCCTCTTGGTGGTCGCTGGGAACCATCGGGAGAGATTTAAGTTTTTTCTTATAGACAGCCACATGTCCCTGCTCATACTGGGCTGACCATGGTTACACCTGCACAATCCACGGATCGATTGGAAGACCGGCACCATTGACTCCTGGGGAACAGGATGTTTTCAGTGCTGTTTGGGGTCGGCGGAAACCCCTGGATCCACCAGTTCCATCTCCGTGCCACCCCCTGATCTGTCTGCGGTACCCGAGGCATACCAAGACCTCGCTGCGGTGTTCAACAAACAGGCGGCCCTGTCACTTCCACTTCACCGCCCATACGATCTGGCTATCGAGCTACTGCCGGGGGCGGCTCCACTACCGAGTGGACGTTTATACAACCTCTCCAAACCGGAGACCGAGACCATGGAAAAATATATCCGGGAGTCATTATCATCTGGGATTATCCGCCCTTCCTCCTCCCCGGTTGGAGCAGGTTTCTTTTTCGTTGGCAAGAAGGATGGAACACTGCGCCGATGTATCGATTATCGTGCTCTCAACGCCATCGCTACGCGCAATAAGTATCCACTGCCCCTTCTCAGCTCCACCTTCACGCCCCTCCAGGGTGCGTCCGTGTTCACTAAATTGGATTTGCGCAACGCCTATCATCTGGTTCGCATCCGAGAAGGCGATGAATGGAAGACGGCATTCAACACTCCTCTGGGACACTTAAGGTATCTCGTAGTGCCGTTTGGCCTCTCCAACGCGCCTGCGGTGTTCCAGGCATTGGTGAACGACGTGCTTCGGGACATGCTAAATCGCTTTGTCGTGGTCTACCTGGACAACATCTTGATCTTTTCACGCACACTTCCAGAACACATTCTTCACGTCCGCCAAGTGCTCGAGCGTCTCCTCCGCAATTGGCTATTTGTGAAGCTTGAGAAGAGTGATTTCCATGTTACCACTGTCCATTTCCTGGGTCACATTCTCACCCCGGGTCGCGTGGAGATGGATCCCGCCAAGGTCACGGGAGTCACTGACTGGCCTGCACCCACGGACAGGAACCAACTCCAACGGTTTGTTGGTTTTGCAAATTTCTATAGGCCCTTCATTAGGAATTACAGCCAGGTTGCCGCACCACTCACCTCCCTGACCTACGTCAACGTCCCCTTCCGCTGGTCCAAGGAGGCCGAAGCCTCGTTCAGGGAACTCAAACACCGTTTCTCCTCCTCACCCATCCTAATCCAACCAAACCCGACACTTCAATTCATCGTGGAAGTGGACGCGTCCGATACAGGGGTGGGCGCGGTGCTGTCCCAACGCTCCCATAGTGATCATAAGGTGCACCCATGCGCTTTCTTCTCAAAGAAACTATCACCTGCGGAGAGGAATTACGACGTGGGAAACAAAGAGCTGTTCGCCGTGAAACTCGCCCTGGAGGAATGGCGTCATTGGTTGGAGGGGGCTGACCTCCCTTTTGTAGTTTGGATGGACCACAAAAACCTGGCTTACCTCCACTCGGCTAAACGCCTGAATTCCAGGCAGGCGCGCTGGGCGCAGTTTTTTGGTCGGTTCGACTTCCATCTGACGTATCGCCCAGGGTCGCGGAACACTAAACCGGACGCGCTCTCCAGGATCCATGCACCTGAGGTGAAGGAAGACGTCCCACACACCATTCTTCCCCCCTCATGTCTCATGGTGGGGCTCACTTGGGAGATCGAGAACACCATCCGTCGTGCGCAACAGCACCAGCCTGACCCGGGTAACGGAGGTACCCACGTGGGCGCATTCCACCCGTCTTACCTGTCATCCAGAAGTGAATCGCACCCTATCCTTTTTACGTCAGCATTTTTGGTGGCCTACGTTGTCCAGGGATGCCCGGGAATTTGTGTCTGCTTGCCCCGAGTGTGCGCGGAGCAAGACGTCGACCCATCCCCCCGCGGGGTTGCTGCAGCCCTTACCCATTCTGTGCCGTCCCTGGTCGCACGTTGCCATGGATTTTGTCACTGGTCTCCCTCTCTCCAACGGCATGACCACCATACTAACAATAGTCGACCGGTTCTCCAAGATGGCACATTTCGTTGCATTACCCAAGATGTGGTTTCGGACCGCGGACCCCAGTTTGCTTCCCAGGTCTGGAAGGCTTTCTGCCGGGGGCTGGGCGCCACCGTTAGTTTGACATCTGGCTACCATCCCCAATCTAATGGTCAGACCGAACGCACGAATCAGGAGTTGGAGGCTGCCTTGCGCACGGTCACATCCGCTGACCAAACCACCTGGAGCACCTACCTTCCTTGGGTAGAATATGCCCATAACACCCTGGTGAATTCCTCCTCTGGCATGTCTCCCTTCCACGTCTGCCTCGGTTACCCTCCGCCTCTGTTCCCTGCTCAAGAGGTTGACGTCGCTGTCCCGTCAGTCCATGCCCATCTCCGCCGTTGTCGTGGGGTTTGGCGACGTGCCCGTACTGCCCTGCTACGCGCCTCCGCCGCTTCTAAGCATTCGGCTGATCGGCGCCGCTCCCCTGCGCCCTCCTATGCACCGGGTTAGCGTGTGTGGCTGCTGGCAAAGGACCTGCCCCTCAGGGTTGCCTCGCGGAAGCTGGCACCTCGCTACGTGGGTCCCTTCACAGTGGACTCCCTCATTGGCCCGTGCGCGGTCCGGTTGAAGCTTCCTCCCTCTATGCGGGTGCACCCGGTGTTTCACATGTCCCGATTAAAACCGCTCTCCTCTAGCCCTCTCTGCCCCGCAGCTCCAGCCTCACCGCCTCCGCTGATGATCGACAACCACCCGGCCTATACCGCCCGTCGGCTCCTGGACGTGCGGCGACGTGGCCGCGGCCTGCAATACCTGGTCGACTGGGAAGGGTATGGGCCTGAGGAGCGCAGCTGGCAGCCCGGTTCCCAGATCCTTGATCGCTCCCTCATCAGCGAGTTCCACCGGGCCCATCCTGGCCGTGTCGGGCGGCCGCCAGGTGGCGTCCGTTGAGGGGGGGTCTTGTCACGGTTCCGCCCTGACCTGACTCTGTTTCTGGTCCTACCACCCCCTCTAGTGGCCTATGGCCACGGTACACACCTCTGTCACCAAGCACCACCGTCATCAAGCACACTGCCAACTACGCACACCTGTCCCTCATCATCTATCAGCGCCCCTATTTAAGTTCCCGGTTTTCACTACCCAGTTGCCAGTTCAAACGAAGTCCTATACGAGGTTAAACCTACGTCGCTACGTTTTTGGCTCCTGTGTATTTGACAGTTTTGTTTGGCTTTCCAGCCTTGGCATTTTTCCACTCCGCTCGTCTCGCCCGAGCATCCTCCCCGGATTATTATCCGAGCTCTTACGCTCGCTCCCTCCCCGTTCTACACCGCTCAATCCACTCAGACCTTCATTCATTCTGCACTGCAACCTCCTCCCTCACGTCGCGCATTTGGATCCCCTACCAACCCTCCGTTTCATCCGGATCCCCCTTACCGACTATTGACAACTGAACATTAACAACATCCTTTGTTGTAAATAAATCCACGTATTCCGTATCCGATGTCTGCCCATGGTTCTTACCACTGTCAAACCCTGTGACAAATGACTGTTATTAACTAGTTACTCTGTACCACAACAGATAAACCTGTAATAGAAAACCTAAAGATACCCATTCTTGACATTCTGGACAATTCTGGTACAGTAACAGATCTACCTTCTACACCTTCACATTTTAGTTATTTAGATGGCGCTATGCAGATCATCTAACGTTCATAAATGAGCAATTATGAACCTAGATATGATAATGTGGCCATAACGCTAAGAGGGCCAGACTGGAGATTTATCCAGGACACATGTTGTTAGAGTTCTCAGAGTTTTGTAGTTGAAGCAAGACATAAAATGTAAAATAAAAACACAAGTTAGACAGTAACTAGTGATGAATAGATGTATTTTGAATGCTGCAATTTTAAAGGGTCCTTGTTTTGTGTGTGTGTGTCTGTATTTACTTGTTACATGTGTGAGATACATTCCTTTCCAGTTCAGGCAATTTAACTTAAACATAATTTCTAACTGATGATCCCCATGGCCTCCTTTGAGATTCTCAGTAAGTAAAAATTTCAGTTAACATCCTGAATTGTTAAAAAGGAAATGGACTTGAACCCAAACATGAGGTATGTGGATGCAGTGTTTCCTCCAGAACTGGAGAAAGCATTTGTGAGTTTTCAGCATGTCTCATCACCAACGTTCAATCGTTCTGGAGCCATGTGCCGTCCATCAGAATATGGCCATGCTGGTTGGAGAACCGCCAGTGGGCTTTGTATCGCTGGTCTCCGACATCCTCTCCTAAGTCCCAGAGCTGCACTGACAGCTTCTCATCCGGCGTGTTTAGGAAGTTCATCAGGTCAGAGGTAACACCCATCCGCTGGATGTCCACGGCCCTTGGTGTGATGGTGGAGGCTAGGTACTTAGCCAAGGGGGCGCTGAGGTGTCTGGCTGGTAAAGTTGTCTGAGGCTGGCATTGCAGAGAGTGGCCCCAAATGCTAATTCTATTCTTCGTACCCTCCAGAGGACGAGGGGCCACAGCTCTGTCAGTCAGGATACACACACACACACACACATAAAACCTGGTTCATCACCTGGTTCATACCATAATGTGCTACCATGTGAGACCATGTGATTTGTGATCTCTGATGTGAGACCAACTATTATATCATGACACAATATGGGAACACATATACAAAGCCAACATGTGCTATAAAATAGATTAGTTGTAATCATCTTTACCTATTGTTAGTATTTGTCGTATTTCCAGTGGATAGATCAGTCTTGAGCAGGTTCACATCAGAGATGTTGTTCTCAAAGGCTCTTTTGCATTTACTGACACCAGATGCCTCATCCAACTCCCATGTGGGATTCTTTCTTTTACCCTTTGGCTTCTGTGGGAGTGACCTGGGTTATTGGAAACCTGGAACCCACTTTAGATGTCTTGGGCTGGCTCACCTTGTCTGCAAGAAAACGTTCCTTCAGCTGTAGCCAGGGAAGATAGGAGGACACCTGACTGGCTTTAGCATTGTCCTTTATGTGCTGAACAGCATTCTGGGACTGCTGGTTTAGGTTACGGCAAAGCGGTTTAGGACTCTTGAGGTAAATCACTTCCTTGTTGACTGGAGGACTGTCTTTCAACCAAGGAACATAAAGATGTTTTGCCTTCAACGGGTCCACTGTCAAGGGACAGGGAAAGTCATGACTGGCTTTGGCACAGACTTCCACTTGTGGCAAAGCACTCTGGGACAGTTGGGTCGGGTGTGGACTCCTCACAGCCTTCCAAAACGAGCTCTGACCATTACAGAACTCACTGCTGCCAGACTTCCCAGCCAGCCTCTTTCTCTCTAAATGCTGTTGATAGGTCTTGGTTTGTCTCAGCATCTGTTTGGCTGGAAAACGTTGATTTAAGATAGAATTCTTAATGGAAACAATGACAAGTTCTACTATTATTGAATTAGTAGATATACATTGTGTAATTAATGCAATTCAGAATTTAAATCTAATTTGTATTGTAGCAACCCTAGCCGGAATGCTGATATATTACGCCATATGAACAGAGAGGCTCATATCAAGAAGGAGAAAACTATGATCTTTGCCAGTTCCTTTGGCTTGTTTGTTTTGAAGTGCTCATTAAGAGCTGACAGACCTGCATTTATCTCTGTCTCAACCTCCCTTACGTGACAACTAATTAAATGTTTTTGATTGTATTATGATTTATGAATTAGAAAAATAATCATAGTTTTTACAGCTTCCTATAATTATTCCAACCAAGCTTTTTATTAATTTAATAGGGTGGGGCATTTTGCTTTCTTTAAGAAGGGTTCTCTCATTGTCACGGCCGTAGTGCAGGTCGGAACTAAACGCGTACATTTTAATGGATGGAAAAGGTGAATTTATTCAAACAAAACAAATCAAACACGGACTGAACACGAAAACAAAGGGGCTGTAAACTAACACCAAAACGATTAACTAAACATAAAACACACTGTGAAATAAACCTACATATAAAGAACATGTAGCATATCCACAGTAAAACTAGAAAACGAACAAGTGACAGGCCGCAAACTGAGGCATAGCCAAACAATAAACCACCCCAGGTGTGGACAAAGATGAACCTTAAGTAGCTCCCCAATCAGAGACAACTGACAACAGCCCTGAACTGCAGCATGGAGGCACAAAATATGGCCAGGGGCCCCCAGCCAGGATGTGAGACTCATCCCTCATTGTGAGTGTGACATAGTCAATGTATGTATCTCTGTATCTGATGTCAATGTATCTGACCATGTACATGTCATGTGGTTTGGTGCGGTACATGATTTAGTCAGAATCTCAAATGCAGGCAGAGTGAGGGAGAGAGAAAGGAAAACTTAAATCTGGACTAAGATGCCTGTCTGAGATGTTTCCAATACAATTGTAGTATTAGTCATTTTAAAGATGTACTCTTGTACAACCCCCAAAAAGGGAATGGTTTTACAGGTGGTGGCCATAGACACATGCTCTCATTCTTATTTTTTCGGACTTATTCTTCTCAAGTTTTGCGTTTTGCTAGTGTCCTTGTCACTACTGGCGTAAGGTCTGATGATCAGTCTGAGGATTTTGTAAGACGGGTCAGAGGGTACTAATGGCTAACACGTGGTGGCCCTTCAAGGATATGCCTCCCCAGACCATCACTTACCCACCACCAAACCAGTCATGCTGGATGATTCCTTGTAGGAGTTTTGCTTACGTGGCAATGAAGCTGATTCTGATGTTGCAGGCAGCATAATGTTCTCCACAGCTAACTAAGGAACTAAGATTTACTCCGTTTGTGGTAGATGACTCCCGCCCTCTACTGGCCAAACCTGATATCTGACAACTGAGTTCACCACAGAACCAGGAAGTCTATGAAAACAAACCACTCCTCTGACAAAACAGTTCAAAGAAACGAAACTAATCTCTGGTTCTTTTTCTCTGTTTGTATGAGTTTGAAAAATGTCAGAGGCTGTAAGCTCAATCAGTTGTTCAATTTGTTTATATCTATTGAAGGATCCAGTGACTATTCCCTGTGGACACAGCTACTGTATGGGCTGTATTAAGGGCTGTTTGGATCAGGAAGATGACAAGGGTATCTACAGCTGCCCCCAGTGCAGACAGACTTTCATCCCAAGACCTGTTCTAAACAGGAACACAATCCTGTCTGAATTGGTGGAGAATCTGAAGAAGACCAGACTCCAAGCTGCTCCTCCTGATCATTATTATGCTGGACCTGGAGATGTGGAGTGTGATTCCTGCACTGGGAGAAAACTCAAAGCCGTCAAGTCCTGTCTGGTGTGTCTGGCCTCTTACTGTGAGACTCACCTCCAGCCTCACTATGAATCTCCCACCTTTAAAAAGCACGAGTTGGTCCAAGCCTCCACACAACAACAGGAGAAGATCTGTCCTCATCATGACAAACTACTGGAGGTTTTCTGTCGTACTGATCAGCAGTGTATCTGTTATCTATGTACAATGGATGAACATAAAGGCCATGATACAGTCTCAGCTGCAGCAGAAAGGACTGACAAACAGGTAAGATGGGAACTTCAATTATTTATAGATTAATTATTTTACTGTACATCATATTAACTTTCAGAAAATGTAACTGGCCCCAATGCTGTAATCAGAGAAATAGGAAACAGTAAAACAACACTGGACATCCAATATCAATCACCTTTAAAGAAACACTTTCACTGAAAATCACCAGAGACCAGATGTTTTGGCCGTAATTGTAGTAAAACACAAATATTGACCAACAAGTTAGACACTGCCTGAGATTTCAGTCTTATAAATGGGGTGTATTTCTGTAGTTGAATCGGAAAACTAGTTTTGACCCCTGTTATGTCTTCATAATAATAAACTGTATTAAATCTAATGAGAGGCTTGATTGCAGGGACGTTCACGTTATTGTTTGACATCCATGTGTTTCCTTTTTCTTCTTCCCTCCCTGATCATGCCATCATAAATTACCCAGACCTGACAACCCCCAAACTAATATTTCTGAGGGAAATAGCATTTATTATTTTGGGGTCTGAGCCCTCTTCTCCCTCCGTCGTCATGACTACACTGTGTCAATCACTGTCATGCTGGCACATTATTTATATGTCTTTAATGTAAAGTGCTGAAGAATTGATTTGTACATTTTTCCACTGGTGTAGCTACAGTCCCTAACACTTTACAATCTGTCTTTTTAGTTTTTGCTGTGTCCCACAGATTCAGCTAATAGGGTGACAACATCTTTCAAACGCCTTTAGGTAAATGTCTCTTTACATTTAACATGTATGTTTCTGCAGAAACAGTTGGAAGATAAACATCAGAAATCCCAGAAGGGAATCCAGGAGAGAGAGAAGGATATTCAGGAGCTGAGACAGGCTGTGGACTCTCTGAAGGTGAGTGTTGGTGCTGCTAAATATACAGTATAAACAGGCTTCACATTGAAATTATGAGTTATTTGGTATATCGAGGAAACTCAATCTTGTTTGTTTGTTTTTGTTGTTAAGAAGAATGTTACAGTTTTGATTGCTGAGACGATTCATATATTTATTAATTAACATATCTGGGTTGTTCTAACAGTGCCAGTGAATGCAGCTCAGAACAGACCAAGGAACACAGGCAGGGTAGGATATTTACTGTTTGGTTCACCAGCCACTAAGACACTCAACATTTTTATCAGATGCATTTTCATCTCAAAAGAAATGACAGAAAAAACAAACAATGTGTTTCAAAATCTTAAATCAACACATATTGAACAAGTATGTCAAAGAACAACAAACATGACCAACTTATCCAACCACGTCTGAGAGGTGAGAGGGTAGGCTGGGAAAAAGGAGAGGCAAATAACCCAAACCAAAATGGAGAACATGTAACACATTGGAGTCAGTAATTAGTCTTAAATGGAAGAAGATTGGAATCATCAACACACTTGGTGAGTTGGTCACTGTGTTCTTGGGGACATTGAATGCAGCACATGTTTCTTGGTAACCTTCCACAGATCTGAGCCTCGACACAATCCTGTGTCAGATCTGTCCAGACAATTCCTTTGACCTCATGGCTTGGTTTTTGCTCTGACATACACTGTGGGTCCTTATATAGGCAGGTGTGTGTCTTTTCTTAATATGTCCAATCAATTGAACTTACCAAAGGTGATCAATGGAAAAAGGATGAACCTGAGCTCAGTTTTGAGTGACAGAGCAAAAGGTCTGAATACTTATGTAAATGTGAATTATGTTTTTGATTCATTTGCAAAAACATTTTTAAAACAAGTTTTGCTTGTCATCGTTGGTTACTGCTTGTAGACTGATGAGGAAAGACGCCCTAATCCATTTTAGAATTAGTCTGTAACATAACAAAATGTAGAAATACTGACAGGGTCTACTTTCCAAATCAGTGGTACTGAGAGCAGAGTGAATGAGCTTGTTAATTGGACCCCCTCTTCTCTGTGTCCTAACAGCACTCTGCACAGGAGGCACTGGAGGAAACTGAGAGGATCTTTACTGAACTGATCAGCTCCATTGAGAAAAGGCGCTCTGAGTTGAAGGAGCTGATAAGAGCTCAGGAGAAGGCTGAAGTGAGTCATGCTGAAGGACTCCTGGAGCAACTGGAACAGGAGGTTGCTGAGCTGAGGAGGAGAGATGTTGAGCTGAAACAGCTCTCACACACAGAGGATCACATCCGTTTCCTTCAGGTGACATAACTTACCTTACATTACTCTCTAACGGCTACCTTTTGACTTATTTACCTGTGAAATAGACTTGAACATAATTCAGTGTCTGTCTATTTGAAAACCTACTGTGTATTGCCCTCTGTAGAGTTTCCAGTCTCTCTGTGTCTCTTCTGGATCCAAGGTCTTACCCAGCATCACTGTCAATCCACTCATCTCCTTTGATAAAGTGAAGAAATCAGTCTCTGAACTGAAAAATCAACTACAGGATCTCTGCAAAAAAGAAATGGACAGGATATCTGGGGAAGGTTGGTCAAATTCATTTTAAGAACGTTACAGTTAATCTTTTCCCTAATTGTTGAAAAACATCACATTTTATTTCATATTTTAGAAAATCTCAGATATCTCTGATATCTGTCAACAATCATTGTCACCATAACATCTTGGTACTGGTCATTGGTCAATATAAAGGCATGATGGACTGGCCTGAACCATTGGAACTCATGTACATTTATATAAAAAATACTATGATTTATTTTATCCAAAATCAAAGTAGTTGACTGAAGTAGAAAGTAAGATGAGTAATGAAAATGATAGAAGCATGTCAGTAATATGCAGTTATAAATATTATAAATATGTTGTTCTACAGTCCAGTTCAGATGGGTGATGATATTAAACTAGTTGTTAGTACATGTTATCTTCTAATAGTCCATCTCTCCTATAGATCTCTGGATGTAGATTACTAGTAAACATGATTATTGTGGACCTGTGATATATAAGTCTGTCTGTCTCCATAGTTACTACCGTCCAGATCAAACAACCTCCTGAGCCCAAGACCAGAGATGATTTCTTAACATGTGTGGAAATACAATCACACACACACAATCACACCTAGTTATTTGCATTTCATGTAAACGTACACACACAACCATAGACATGCACACATACACTCTTAATCATATGTGGGTGTACATACTGTTTCTTATCATGTAAATACAATCTCTCACACACACACACACACACACACAATGATTTAGGAAGAGACAGAGACACACACACTTACTGTCACTACTTTGTTTTTTATCCTCTTAGATTCCTGCCAGCTGACATTGGATCCCAATACAGTAAATCAGTCCCTGTGTCTGTCTGAGTGGAACAGAAAGGTGACATGGAGTGATATGGTCCAGTCCTATCCTGACCATCCAGACAGATTTACCTCCTATTACCAGGCGGTGTGTAGAGAGGGTCTGTCTGGAGTCTGTTACTGGGAGGTAGAGTGGAGTGGGTGGAGCGTTGATGTAGCCATCTCATATAAAGGGATCAGCAGGAAAGGATATGGTAATGATTGTGTGTTTGGTTATAATGATCAGTCCTGGAGGTTATTCTGCTCTACATCCAGATGCTGTTTCTTCCACAATAATAACAGGACTGATATCCCTGTCCCCTGCTCCTCCAGAGTAGGAGTGTATCTGGACCACAAGGCAGGAACTCTGTCCTTCTACAGTGTCTCTGACACAATGAACCTCATCCACAGGGTCCAGACCACATTCACTCAGCCACTCTATCCTGGGTTCTATGTTAATAATGGAACAGCTGTGAATATACTGACACCTATTCAGTGATACAACTATTCGTTTGCAGGTACAGAGGTTTCTAATAAACCAAGTGGAACAGGGTGAGTCTGAACTTTTGGTTCCTGAATAAACATGTTCACATATTGAGAGAAGTACCTTCATGGTGACAGAGACATTTCTTCTTAATGTGCAGAAGGTGTTGAGTTGGTAGTTTATCAACAAAGAGAGAGAAATATGTACATGTACGAACACACATGCAATGTGCATTTAAAGTGTACATAATATTATTTTGATTTGAAAATAACCTAATTTGTTGACTGTAGAATGTTTCTGTTTGAGGTGATTTTAGGTCAGCATTGAGCCTTTAGTATTGATTTGTAGTATTCTATGGTGATGGAAAGGGCAGATTGGAGTTGATTTGCTCTTTTAATAAAAATTAGCATTTGGTTTATTATCAGAATACATCTTTCAATAACAGTCATTTGTAGATCTATACTCAATTAACAACTACAACATGCCTTGTAGTAGATTTTACTTGTTCTAGTCTATAACTACTGCCCAATGTAATGATATTATATTTGTTACACATTGTTAAGAGGGACTAGTATTTCAATTACCTAATTGAATTATCATGTTGAAGATGGTATCACATTTGCCTGATCACAGTTAAGTTCAGTTGATATCATGAGTATTTGGCATAATAAATATGCTTCATATGCAATGTTTGTTTGGGAGTGTCACGTTAAGCCACAGGACATTGACAGCCACTGCTGGAGTGTAGCGGAAAAAACTGAAGAAACCTTCAATGGTCACACCCCTCTCCAGAATGTAGGTATAATAAGTGATGTAGTCCAACTGGTTGATCACCCACAGAAACATGAATTTATGCCTTAAAGAAACAACATGGGGGCAGAACTCTTCTGGTTACTGACAAGGAAGACCCTCTGAGTGTATCTGGTGTATTTTGGAGGTATGGGCAGAGTTACTCATTCAGTAGAAAAAGGCTGGATGTGTCCAGACTCTTGACTGATACTGGAAGTATCTGTTATATGTTTCAGACGGGAGGGAATTTGACGAATAACGAACTGTGCTGTCTGTGTTTATGTCTTGTGTCTACAGGCGATTATTTAGGGACCTGTGATATAGTCATGATTAGTAATGAAAGTTAGTTTAACACATTAGGTAGAAGGTATAACATCTGGTTTCCATCACTACACAGGGCCCCACATATAATATGTATTTGTTTGTGTAGGGCCACAAACTCTTAACCTGCAAGTGACTGACATAAGACCAATAGATAGACTGACACTAAACAACACCATAAAAGGGAAACATATAGAATACACATATGTGATTGGATGATGTATAGACTATGTCAGGGAATAGTGATGAGATGTGTGAAGTGAGTCTTGGCATTACACATTGAGATATTCTAGAGTACATGTATCACATGATGGAAACACCCCTTACATGACAGATGCAGCTTAGATTTGGTTCAGAACTGTCTGATTGGTCGTGGTTAAATTTTGACTCCAGTTTGAATAAATAGGATAGCGAATCACCCCACTGACACTTATGAGAGTTGCTGACCACACTGCCTGATTATGTAAACTGACAGTTTAGATTTACTTAGTGTTAACCCTAATCCTAGGTAAGGGGGGATTTGTAAAGCCAAAACGTAAACAAAACACTTGATTCTACAAAAAGAGAGACCTCATTCATTGTCAATCATGTGCTTCTCTGAAAATGATAAAAAGCCTCATTGCTTGGCTGAGACGTACTCAACAGACACCTCAGAACATCAGCACCAATTGTAACATCATCTGCAAAAAAAATTTGTACAGATGGACAGTGAAGACTGGGTGTTGCTTGGTATCTACGCTGAACAAGAAATCCAGACATAAATAGTTTCTGCGGAGACAACCGGAGTACAACTTTAGAAATGCACACAGAGTTTTACCATGTCTTGTCACTTCAATAGATCATCCCTCTATGATAATTTCTAGTAAAATAGGTTTGGGGTCTTTTCGGGGAGACATCATGGTATCATCTAGGGAATAATGACTTCACCTTTTAGTAATATTTGTGTTCTAGTGTGCTTGTATTAACACTCGGTGCATACTTGATTATATGAATAGATACTGATTAATATTATTTATCAATACATGCATCTATGACATCTTATGGATTATTAAAATATCACTTCTATAATACTATGGTTACTTAATGCATTCATTAGTACATTCTTTATGTGGATATGTGAAACACAAAAAAATACTCTATATGTCCCTCCTCTGCGGCTCAAAGAGCCCCACATCTAACAAACCTGTAAACGGTGGACTATCACAGTTGTGATGAAAGGACCCAAATGTGGACACAGCAGGTAAGTCCAATTATTTATTACACAAAGGAAACGATGGACAGGTGAAGGTTGGCAACGGCACTGATAGACAAGGTACAGGACCTCAGGCAGGTGAGTGATTGGTAGGCAGGTGATTGAATGGTACACGGGAACTCTAGAGACAGGAAAGGTAACGGGATAGGAGCTTGAAATACAAGGTGCTGGAAACGCTGAACAAGACAAGATGATCTGGCACTGCCAGCTGGGGAACCAGGGACTAAATACACAGAGGGTACCGTATTTTCCGCACTATAAAGCGCACCGGATTATAAGGTGCACCTTCAATGAATGACCAATTTTAGAAAATGTTTCATATATAGGGCACACCGGATTATAAGGCGCATAAGATATTGCATTCAAACGTTTGACTGGGTTTGCGTTTTTGCATCCAATAGATGTGCTAAAGGGAATGTCAACAAAACAGTCAGATAAAGTCAAACTTTATTAAGCGTTCTGACAACTACGTTCACTCCCATGGTAACGTTGTTCAAACGTTAATGTGCATATTAACATTATCTCCCAGCCTTGCTCACTCGTCTCCCAAACGTGGAGAGGAACTTTTCCCTAATTCAGTAAACACGTGGTAAAAGAAACAGTCTGATACCACTAAATCAAACGTTAGTGCATAACTCAGGGGAACTTTTCCCTAATTCAGTAAACACGTACCGTAGTAAAAGAAACAGTCTGATACCACTAAATCAAACGTTAGTGCATACTCAACATTGTTCAGTTACATAGAAAACGTAAAGCTCAATTTTTTCAGTTCATTCCCCGTCCACGAATCCCTCGAATTCTTCTTCTTCAGTGTCCGAATTGAACAGTTGGGCGACTACGGCATCCAACCTGCCCCGCTTCCTCTCGTCATTATCCGAGTCAGTGTCGCTGCTGTTGCCTGGCAGTTTAGAGATTATTCCTGCCTTCGTGAAAGCTCGGATCACAGTTGAGACTGATTTATCCATATATAAATCCATATATAAGGCGCTCCGGATTATAAGGCGCACTGTCGTTTTTTTTGAAAATTAAAGGCTTTTAAGTGCGCCTTATAGTGCAGAAAATACGGTAATGGGAAATAGACAACACCTGGTGGGGGGTGGAGACAAGACAACAGGTGAAACACATCAGGATGTGACATAGACGAGGAGGAGAACTAGTCCTAATATAAAGAGCTGAAATCCACTCCAACATATTTAAAACAACTCATCAATCAACCACCGCCACAGAGGTTAGGGAGACAAACATCACCCTCCCACCATGTGCTTGTGTTCCTGTGACAGACGGCGTGACTTATTAAATTAAATGAAAATCATTTTCCTATGACAAAATTGTGGCTTGTGAAAATGTTGAGCAGCTAGAAAGTTTGGAAAACAACAGTGGCTGAATGTCAGGCGCTAGTTAGTATTATTTTGCGCAGACACAAATCTTGACAAATAAAAGAAAATACAAATCATTCAGGATGATTTAAACGTAATATAGGAGAATAAATTAGTATAAACTCCCATTGTATCACCAGTTCTACCACTTTACTGACCATTATCTACCCCCGTGTCACCAGGTCTACCACTTCATTGACGATTATCTACCCACGTTATGTCACCAGTTCTACCACTTCACTGACTATTATCTACCCCCCCTGTGTCACCAGGTCTACTACTTCACTGACCATTATCTACCCCGTTGTGTCACCAGTTCTACCACTTCACTGACCATTATCTACCCCCGTTGTGACACCTGGTATACCACTTCACTGACCATTATCTACCCCATGTGTCACCAGGTCTATCACTTCACTGACCATTATCTACCCCGTTGTGTCACCAGTTCTACCACTTCACTGGTATACCACTTCACTGACCATTATCTACCCCCGTTGTGACACCTGGTATACCACTTCACTGACCATTATCTACCCCATGTGTCACCAGGTCTATCACTTCACTGACCATTATCTACCCCGTTGTGTCACCAGTTCTACCACTTCACTGACCATTATCTACCCCGTTGTGTCACCAGGTCTATCCCTTCACTGACCATTATCTACCCCATGTGTCACCAGGTCTACCACTTCACTGACCATTATCTACCCCGTTGTGTCACCAGGTCTATCACTTCACTGACCATTATCTACCCCATGTGTCACCAGGTCTACCACTTCACTGACCATTATCTACCCTTGTTGTGTCACCAGTTCTACCACTTCACTGACCATTATCTCCGCCCGTGTCACCAGGTCTATCACTTCACTGACCATTATCTACCCCGTTGTGTCACCAGGTCTATCACTTCACTGACCA
>JACXGK010001547.1:16660-39400 GCA_016801125.1 Novumbra hubbsi | reverse complement strand
TCACACAATCTCTGTTCACCTACGGTTCCTACAGTACTTGCATACCACCAGTAACCGCAACACGACAGCAACATACAACTAACGATACCACGTGACAAAAACAAAGGGACATTTACACACAGTTACCAAAACACAGCTACCACAAAACAACAATAACACACCGATTTTCGGAATTCGGTGCCGTCCGGGGGAGTCTAGTCCCCGTAGTTCGGAGCTCTTTTAATCTCCAGGCCTGTCACCCAATCTTTATGGAGTATTTAGCTCCAGGATTTTCACCAATAAATAGTTTGGAGGTCCTCAATTCTCCGGGCCTTTTCCGCCCAGCTCCCTATAGAGACGCCGCTTTCTAGGGTCCTATTTTTCGTCAAAAACTGGGTAGGATTAGCCACTTCAAGGATGTACATTTTTTTAATATCTTAAAATATTGAAGCCAAACTTAGTTCGGAGGTTAGTCCTCGCGGGCCTCTAACCCCTGGTTTGTCCGGAGACGCCACTCCGTCCTGGCCGTTAGTTTGGAAATCTTAATTAACACTCTTTGTACTCTTCACAAACGATCTTCAAAATTTGGCTATGGCCAATACGCAGAGTTGTTCTTAAAATAGGTTCTGCTCACCTTGACAACTTGCCCGGCTGAAAATCGTTGCGAATTTCCGGAGGCCCGGGTAAATCAATTGGCGTGAACACTCTCCGATCCCCGGACAAGCTCCCAAGTTTTAGAATTCAAACTACTTCCCCCGAGTCCTGAATCAGAGAATGTCCACACGGTCAACTATTTCCAAAGTAAACGCCTTTTAGTACAGATATATCTGGAGATCGTTCCCCAAAATACAGCTAGGAAGATCTGAAGTCCGTTCACATTGGACACATTTTATGTAGCCTATTCCCCCCCTCAGTCATTGTATCGAAATTGCAGAGCGCGCTTCCTGGGTGGGCGTGTTCCGTCTTGCAGACCCCATCTCCATCCGTGGGGCCCTCCGATGGCCTCGGAGGTCGACTAAGAAGACAGTTGAGGGGGTAGGCTGGCGCCAGTAGATCTGACCATGGCTAGCTCGTTTCCATCCTCCTCCTTGTCTGCATCTGTGGGTCCAGCTAAAAGGCCATAAACCTGTCTTCCTATACATTCTATGTCCTTGTTTCTAATCCCTTGATTTATATTCCTACTTCTGGAATGTACTGATTAACATTTACGACCCCCAGTTGGCTACTTCCAGAGTATACGCCCTACTGGCACCGTTAGCTTCTAATAGCACACACACATCAAATCTTAACTAAAATAATCCACAATAGTCACGCCTAGATGGCGTGAAAAGGGGATTATGAGGGATGGGTTGATTTAGCATTTATGAGGGATGGGTTGATTTAACATTTTAAATTTTTTGTGCAAATCTTTTACTGACTAGTTAGAGCAGTAAGCTTGGGTGTCACTATATGCCACTGCAGTGGAAAAATACAGAGAAACTTATAACCACACCACAGAAGTCAAGGACAAATATGTGGGGCCTGTTTTGGAGACA
This sequence comes from Novumbra hubbsi, assembly GCA_016801125.1. Taxonomy (NCBI): domain Eukaryota; kingdom Metazoa; phylum Chordata; class Actinopteri; order Esociformes; family Umbridae; genus Novumbra; species Novumbra hubbsi. The sequence continues at coordinate 37,886 of JACXGK010001547.1, read as the reverse complement.
GTTAAGATAGTATATCTGCCCAGGACCAACGCAAGGACGGACAAGCGCCTAGAGGCTGGGACCAGCCTGAGCGCCAGCGATAGGGTGTGTAAGTCTAAACCACACACGCCCTCGTCTTGGACAGGCCAACCCGGTGGTCGGAACTATCTCTGTCCAAGACTATGAAAGAAGAACAACAGGAAGCCCCAATTAGTTCTCTGTTCTATCCCTGCGTGGAACTACTTTGCTTTTTGGAAAATGATACCCCTATTGCAGACAGACTAGCTTTCTTCTGATCTTATGATTTGGAACCAACTGACAAATTAATATTTAAGTGGATGGAAGTATACCTTTCACACAAGAAGGTTTTCAATTATACTCAGATACTTCCTATTGTTATTATTAATCTGAATGGATAATTAGTTTAAATTTGTTGTTAATCAGTAGTGATACTTTCATGTGGAAACAATTTAATTATTTCTCTGACATTGGAGGAGTAATGGTTGCATTTTACTTGTAGTGTGACTAAATATTAAGGCTAAGGTGAACATGTCAACTGAGGCAGTATTTTTGTCTTCTCTTTTCTCCTATAAGGATGGTGTTGCAAACCTCTAACTCAGTGCATGGAGACAATTTGGACCAACGTGATGAAGTGAAACCTCCAGAACCTTTCTCTTCGGCACCTTCTGGGTCCCAGAACCCGATTCAAGACACATCAACAATGTTTCAGGGAGAAGAGGGAAGGCCGGACCCTCATTAGATCTGGGGAGTGCCTCACTATGAAGACTAAAGGACTGTTTTTGAACATCAGGACCAAGGCAAAGAGGCCTTTGGGTCAGTATGTAAATGGACAAGAACAAATGGAGAAGAAGAAAAAGACCATGTGCCATGCCAGATGAAGGGAAAGGACGGGGGATAGCTTCTCAGATAAATTTAGACTAGACCATGTATTGGGATAGAGGTGGCAACCAAAAGGTTCAGATGGAGCGGGAAGTCAAAACTAGACTGTGAATGATTTTTGTTGGTGTCATATATAAGATCTAAGAAAATGATGTTGGTGCAAATCAGGAAAGACACTGAGGAAATTATGTATCGGGGAACAGGAACAGTGAAAAAGTCAAATCTTTTTGCTCTTGCTAGAGAGTGAAATCTGATCTCCGGGTATATATATCTGTATTAATAAAGACGATCGCATTTTTGTAAGACTTTTAATGTGTGAACATTCTCTGATTCGAACTCGGAGACGTTTTCTTGACTTCTACAGTAGGTCGGGGGTAGGAGTGGTGTTGGGGAGGGTAGGTGGGGGAATAGGGGGTATGGATGGGGGGGTGGGTGGTTGGGGATTGGGTTGGGGATTAGGTTGCGGGGGGAGGGGGTCTGGGGTCCTTTGGGGGTTTTGAGGCTCCGGAGGGTTCGGGGTGGTCGGTCCTCCGGGCTCGGTTAGCGTATGATTCGGGGCAGTCTTTGAAAAGGTGCTCCAGGTTCCCACACAGATTGCAGGGTCGTGTGTTGGTGCACTCCGCAGAGGGGTGCTCCCCTCTGCAGATGCGACAGATGATTTTTGTGCAGGCGGCGGCCAGATGTCCCAGGTGACCGCACGTCCTGCACAGTTTCGGCATGCCATAGTAGTGGACGACGCCCCTGTGACACCCCAGATTGATGATGTTGGGGATGTGTTGGACACCGCCCACCGAGGTGTCATCCGGTTTCAACTGGACCCGCCACTTACGTGCCCCGGTCCACACCCCATCTTCGTCGGTGACCTTCCTCATGCCGGGGATGAATGTTGCGTGGCAGCTCAGCCAAACCTCCACGTCGTATTCCTGAATTGCCTCGTTATGGAATTGCACAGTAACGATTTTTGGTTCTCGGTCTGTGAGGGATTCTGGGGTAAGGTAACTGAGGGCATGATATTTTTCTTCTCATTGTACAGGTTCCAGAATTCTTGTAATAATTGCGTTGTCTTAAAGCTCACCTCAAAGGTGTCCGGTGTTGAAGGTGGCTTCACCAGGCAGTTTAGGTCGGATGGCACAAAGCCCATACCTTTCTGAAGGACCGCCCTGCTGAATTCAACACCCGTTATCACTAGAGTGCGCACAAAGCAAGAACCTGTGAGGTCAAAGGGGGCGATGCAAATGCCCCTGTTACCGGGGCCTGGCGGGGTCCGGTACAAACCATGGCAGTTTGGGGATGTGCAGCGGATTGTAGATATGATGCCCCCAGTGAGGGAGAGGGGAGGTCTGTGGTTGGCATGCCTAGAGCTGTGGCCGCTAGGACCATGACTCAGCACGAATTGGCAGACATAGAAAAAGTGGCAGGTATGGAGAAACAGGCTGACACTGTGCCGTTTGTTAAAATAGTGGGGGAACTGGCAGCAGCTATGAGAGATAGGTTTCCACTGCCTAACCAAGCGGCGGCACCTAAAATTAAGTGGACGAGGGGGCTAACCCCGTGGGACTTCATAGCACAGGCTAGGGAGACCTGGACTAGACACACAGGTTGTCATCCAGGTAATGAGGGACTACAGAGAGTATGGTTCCGAAGGGCTATTTTAGACAGGGTCCCAGACAAAGTTAAGGACGGCTAATCCTGACCTGCCAGGGGCGGACTCTACAGTGTGGGAGTGTCAAGAGGGGCACCAGTTGCAACGTGCTATAGACGAAAAAGCTAATGCAGACGCAGAGTTGGAAACCTTACAGGCACAGTTACTTTGATTACAGCTCGTTAAGGCTAAACTAGAGGCCACTGAGAAAAAGAACAGAACCAGCCAAACAATTAGTAATGTCCCCTCATCCACCTGCTCCACCGGGACCTGAGGTCCCACCAGCATGGGATCAACCATATAATGACAGGGGTGGCCTTATGAGTCTCGAGGGGGGTTCAGGGGCGGTCGAGGGGGCTATGGGGGAAGGGGTGCCCAGGGCCCATCAGGCATCGGGGCATGTTTTTCTTGTGGCCAAACAGGACACTGGGTCAGAAAGTGCCCGCACCAGCCCCCCAGAAGGGGTCAGAGCGGCCCACCAAGGGGAGGCTACTACCAAACCCCCCAAATTACCCTCAAGGCCCGAACAACTACACTCCCAACCCAGCCGGCAATGCCTTTGGCGATGCCCTAAGGGGAGGACGAGTATTATAGAGACGCGTTTTCATATTTGCAACAAGGCCATCAGTGGAAAATAATTTCTGATTTTTTGTGGGTAGGTCCCGAGGGTGTGGCGGCGGGGGTGGCATTGACTGAGGATCAGGCTGAGTGGTATCGTATGGCTGCAGAGGCAGCCCCTCATGTCTCCCCGGGCCTCCATCCTAAGCATCAGGCGAAGGATTTGGGGTCGATGGTTAAAAGAGCAGTGGCGGCCACAGATTGGGTGCCCACTGAGTGGCCTGGGGTTTTCTATTCTGAGCACTGTAAAACTTATCGTATTCCAGAACATGAGGTTATCTTGCGCACACACGGCCGGGAGCGGATGGACCACCCTGACGCATCCGCACTGTGAGACGATTTGCCCATAGCTCTGTGGGCCACGGGGCCTACGGACGTAGGCCTCGCAAAGGTACCCCCTGTTATGTTTCAGATCCACCCCTGCCCTCCCATTTGGAGGAACCAATAGCCCCACAAACCGGCTGCTGTCGCAGGCTTAGATGCCGCCGTCATGGGCCTCTCCCAGTCACAGGTCCTGGAACCTTCATAATCTCCATGGAACACCCCCATACTGCCGGTCGAGAAAGCTGGGACTGGGAAATATCGCATGGCACATGATTTACGGGCGATTAATGACATTCTCATCACGCCAACCATTCCTGTACCCAACCCGTACGTTGAACTCCATAGCCTGGAACCGGCCCATAGGTGGTTCACATGTATTGACCTGGCTAATGCTTTCTTCTGCCTCCCCTTAGCAGAGGACCGCAGAGACATTTTCTCTTTCACTCACAGGGGCCGCCAGTATAGGTACAGCAGGCTGCCGCAGGGGTTCGCACTGTCCCCTGGTCTGTTGAACCGGGTGCTGAGTGCCACGCTCGAACACTGTGACATCCCCATGGGCACCACTCTGGTACAGTATGTGGATGACTTACTCATCGCGTCACCCGATGCGCAGGCCTGTCTTACTACGACCAAAGCCGTGCTCCTCTGTCTGACAGAGGCGGGGTTCAAGGTGAGCAAAAGCAAGTTGCAGCTCGCAAGGCCGGAGTTAGCATTTCTGGGTCGTACGCTATCTCAAAAGGGGGACGGGTTGTCAGCGTCACACTGGTCCTCTATTCTCAGTCACCCATTACCTGACACTGTGCAGCAGATGTTGTCCTTTCTAGGCCTAACGGGATATAGTCGCACGTTTATTTCAAACTATGTGGGCCTCACAGTCCCCTCCGAGCGCTGGTCACTGAGAAGGGCCAACGTAACCTGATGGCCCAACTCACTTGGCACTTTATTGCATTAAAGCAGGCCCTGGCTTTGGCTACACAACTGGCAACCCCAGATTACACCCTGCCCTTTCATTTAGATGTTTCGGAAACAGATGGCACAGTTAATGGGGTTTTGTTTCTGAAAAAAGGGGGAGAGCGCAGGGTGCTGACGTACATCAGTATTGCCATGGACAGAGCAGAGAAAAGCCACCCAGGATGCACACAACACGCAACAGGGGTAGCGAAAATCATCCAAAAAACAGAGCACCTTGTGATGGGACACCAGTTGCAGGTTTTGACTACGCACAGTACAGTAGCGTATGTAAACTCACAGACTTTCACCATGACTTCCCTCAAACAACAGCGACTGACGAAAATACTTACACCGCACCACACATAACGTGCACACACGAAGGGATCAACATGGCAGACAGGATGAGGGGCGGAGAGCCACACCAGTGTGAACTGATCGTTCAGTCAGAAAGCAAACTTTGACCTGACTTAGAAAACGAGCCTATAGCGGAAGGGAAAGACTGGTTCACAGATGGCTACTGAAAGCAGGGTTTGCAGTGGTAAGAAGAGAAGGATCTTGATTCTTTACAATAACAGCCGAGGCCCTAGTAGGACGCCTGTCAGCACAGAGGGCGGAGGTCGTTGCAGTGCTAACCGCGCTAGAGAAGGCAGAAGGGAAAGTGGTGAACATTTACACAGACTCAGCATACACAGTGGGAGCAATACACATCGAGATACCGCAGTGGGAACGGGCAGGGTATCTGACAGCAGGGAATCAACCCATTAAACATGAGCCAGAGATGAGGGCATTGGCAGTGGCAATTTTGAAACCACAAAAGGTGGCAGTGCTGAAATTTAAGGGACACGATGTGTCAGGCACTATGGTGGCCAGGGGAAATGACGCAGCAGATCAGGCAGCAAAAAAGGTCGGCGGGGTATCAGGTTGGACAGGCGCTGGTGGTACGAGCATTGCCCGAAATGACGGGCCCATGTTCAGTTTGCCCAGGAGGCAGCCTCCCCACAGGAAAAGTCGGTGTGGTTGGAGAGAGGTGCCACCCATGTCGAGGGGACCTGGAGGGGACCAGACGGTCGTCTAGCCCTGCCACCCAGACTAAGACGGACGCCAATCCAGGAGGCCCATGGCACGGGTCACGTTGGACCAGCGCAGACACTGAGAAATCTCTGTCACTGGTGGCACCCGTTCCTGAAAGCCATGGTCAAAGACTTCGTAGACCACTGTTCCGTATGTACACATCACAATGTGCGCCCCACAATACATCCTGAAATGGGCGCCTTCCCATTGACGTGTCGGCCCGGACACGAGATCACAATCGATTACACAGACATGGGGGAATGGGTGAGGGGTTTTAAGTACGTTCTCATGTGTGTAGATACATTCACAGGGTGGCCCGAGGCGTGGCCGGCCCGGAAGGAGGACAGCTCTACTGTGGTGAAGTGTCTGATCAACCATTACATCCCCAGGCACGGGTTACCTGAGAGAGAGAAATCTGACAATGGTTCTCATTTCAAAAACAAACACCTCCAGCAAGTGGAGGCCATGTTGGGTCTGTATCATTCATTTGGCACAGTCTACCACCCCCAGTCAGAGGGACAGGTGGAGCAGATGATCCGCACTATAACAAACAAATTGGCAAAAATTCAGGTTACAACTGGGTTGAATTGGGTTGACGCACTCTCGATAGCCCTCATGTCAGTTCGGGGCATCAGTGAACCAGGCCACGGGGTTCACCCCCTACGAACTACTGACAGGGAGACAGTTCCCTGGCCCAGGGGCAGGGGCAGGGTTGTCCCTGGGCATGGAGAAAACGCCCAATTTAATGAGTTACGAGCTCTCGTTACAGGTTTTGCCCCACAGGTGGAAGAACGGAGAGCAGGTGAGACTCCAGTGGCCATTCCTGACACTCTGTGGGTACTGCTGAAGGTGATCAAACAGAAGTGGAGCGAACCACGGTCGACCGGCCCGTATAAGGTGGTGGAACGGACGTCTCACGCTGTGTGACTACAATGAAAAGGCGAGACGTGGTACTACTGGTCCCAGTGCACTGCTGCAGTGCCACCCGAGCGGACCCTGGGGGACCTCCTGAACGACTCAACTCAACCGACGCTGAACCAGGATGAAGTGGATCCACCCATGGAGTCTCCTGGCCTTTCCACCCAGCAGTAGCGGAGAGGAGGTCGCCTGCCCAGGACGAGACAGAGACATGGGGCAAATCCAGCTGTACTACCCTACTAACTCCACCACATCATTCTCTTTTGACCTATATGACGTGCTGAACTGTGAGGGGGAGGACACTGCATGCAGGGGATATGATTTACATGCTTGTAGGTCTTATACCATCTGTACAGGGGGCGGTCTGGGAAGGGGGTGGTGCTCAGGGTGGGAGGATGTGTTTGACTTCACCGGCACCAGGAGACCCTAGTCACAAAGGGGCAGGTCGGACAAAATCACACTACAACATGATTACAGTGCAACAGGCAATCCCATCACGCTGTCCATCGGTGGGTTGCCACGCCCTCCCGTAACTATGGGGGGGTGGGCGAGTCCAAACTCTACCTAGGTCACCCACAGACTCTGGTGTTCATTATCGGGGCCGATCAGCCAGGGACCGACCGGATGGGTCTGGTGGTGGTGAGTTGGACTGCTGCCGGCACTCCCCAACCGGGCCAGCAGCACCAGCCCGCGAACGATACTGTGGTCGTTACAGACTACTCAAGTATGACCCCCCTTACGATTATATCACGCGCTACGTGTTACGCAGACTCTTACATCTGGCTAGATTGGTTGGCTAATAATGCTAAAGAACAACACCTAGGAGGCTGCGTGGCGTGCGCCTCGGCTAGACCCCAGTTATTCACAGAACCTGCACCCCTGTATCCAGAGGACCAGTGGGGTTTCAAATGTATGCTCGCCCTGACGGAAATGGCATCGCCACCCTCTTGTTCCACCTTAGCGGCGCTCTTTCCCCCAGTTCACAATGGTTGGCTAATAATGCTAAAGAACAACACCTAGGAGGCTGCGTGGCGTGCGCCTCGGCTAGACCCCAGTTATTCACAGAACCCGCACCCCTGTATCCAGAGGACCAGTTGGGTTTCAAATGTATGCACGCCCTGACGGAAATGGCATCGCCACCCACTTGTTCCACCTTAGCGGCGCTCTTTCCCCCAGTTCACAATTCCACCAGACCTGGCCCTTTCACCCCGTTCCGCCCTAAGTATGGTTTCCATTGTTTCAATGTCACCCGCGTAAAACCAGTGGTTTTTCATATGGGGCCATCCCGAGTAAATGGTGAATCACCACCCACGACAAGGGCGGATCATTTGGATGGTGGGCTTGAGCGGGGTTGTACTATCTGTGCGGTGATAATTTATTAGTATCCTGTATTCCCAGCAGGGTCTCGCCAGCTGCGCGATGGTACGGCTCGGTGCCCCTTTGGTACTGGTGGGGGACATATTGCGACGCCCTGGGGCCGGGTCCACTAACACACTGACCCACCGCAGAAGGCGGTATGTTTTGCGCGGGAGGCAAAGGCGGTATGTTTTGCGCCTCTTCAACCTGTCCCAGGGGTCCCCCACCTATATAGATGCCATCGGCATCTCCGAACAGATCTCCTGGCGCCAGCCCCCCCCCCCCCTAACTGTCTTCTTCGTCTGCCTCCGAGGTCACCAGATGGCCCCTAGGTCAGAGATGGGGTCGGCAAGATGGGACACGCCCACCCAGGAAGCACACTCAACAAATTCTATCCAATGACTGAGGGGTGGGAGGGGCTGTAAATAAACTGTGCTCAGGTGAAAGAGAGGCAGATCTGTTTCTGCTGTACGGCGGAGACTGATCTCCGGATAATTATCTGTAATAAAGGTGTTTACTTTGGAAAGACTTGACTGTGTGAACATTCTCTGATTCGAACTCGGGGGGAAGCAGTTTTGACTCTACAATCGTGTGGACATTCTTTGATTCGGACTCGGGGGAAGTAGTTTGAATTCTACAGAACACATTCATGTATTAAACTCTGCATGTAAATCTGTAGGCCTACTTGTTCAACCTCGATGAACACATGCAGCAGTACGTGTTCACAGTATTTAGACTATGGCGTCACTCTGGGACCCTACTAATACAATTCCTGTTGATCTGTTATGTTGCGTTGTCATCACATGTTAATGAGGGTTCACGACAAATGTCTAAGATTTGTCTGTGAATATCTTCAAGTACTTTTTACACCGTCTCTCTGTCAACGCTACTCTCTCACTCAGGCAGAGTATGGACGAGGTTGCGCGAGCGCAGCTCCAGAGTGTTACACGCTCCCTGCACTAAAACTGTTTGATAGAGCTTTGTGAAATAACATTGTATATGTAAAGAAAACGGATGTTCTGTCACAGCTATACCACACATTTGGGAACCCCAATAGATGGTGCCATATGCCATATTCATTTAATGCGATAAATGTCAGTTGGCCTTTTCTAGTAGTCTGCACAAGCCAAAGTGCGTTCTTTAAAACCGCTGCGCTCCGGGAAGGAGAGGGTTATTTGCATAGAAAGTCCAAAAATTACTTCCAGTATTTATGAATTTACACAAATCTTAGATATTCGTGATTATTTCTTTTTAATCTTCAATAAAGACACTTACAGCTACTCATTATACTCCCAATACAATATGCAAGTTGGAAAGTGTCCCTATGTATCCCTATAGGTAATCAGCAATGTAACAGTAAATAACATATATTACAATTAATTATGTTCATACTAGGTACAGGTTTTGTGCATAGGACGAATTAAAAAAAGTACTATATTAGCGTTTTAATCGTGTCCAATCGCATAGGCTGCAATTGCAACAACAATATAACAATTGAACCAAAGTCTCGGTTCTTAACCTTGACACATGCGTTTCTGTAGATAGTTTTCATTTATTATTTAAATAGTGGGCTTTCTTTTGTTAATGTCTATAGGTTTCAATTGTTCAACGATTGTGACATATTCACACACACACACCCTTGCACACAAATAGACGTGCACCACAGACCCTGACTGACACAGACACAAATAATATTCAGCATGCACCCATAAACACACATGCACATAGAGACACAGAATATTCCGTTCAATTAAAATGTCAAACAGACATTTGTCACCGGGCCCTCGACATACATTGGCCGGGTGACAGGGCCGAAAATGCTAAGCTACGGGCCCTCATGAAGTTGACACTCCTTCACCCCTCAGTTGAGATGCTGAGTGCTAACAGGGTTTTTTGACGTCTCAAAACAAATTTATCGGCATTATAAAGGAACAGACTTAAAGTATAGTAGCGTGTATAGCAAATGATCTCACTAATGGTTTCACCAACAACATTTTGTTATTTCCATAAGGATGACATTTACGTTGGTTTTAAGACAAAAAAATCCAAATAATTTGTTAACTAAATCATTTTATTCAAATGTTTCAACACAATTTTAAGGTAAGGAAAGGCATTCTGGGTCAAGTTTGTTTGCTTTGTTTCTTAGCAACGCTAGGAATCTATAGACATCTGTCAGTGTTTCTGGGGTACTCCGGCCTCCGCCAACTTCGCTGACAGGTAGTTGAAAACTTTTCCGTTGCTGTATGTTCCGTCTAACTTGGCTTGGACAGACTTTTCTGACCACAAACTCCTAAACAAGTTTCTGCCTGTGACCAATTCAAACGTTTCAAATCTATTCCGGACATAGTATAAGTATAGATTCATGGATATATAGTTAGGGGCCAAGCAGCGAAGCTGCAAAGCACCTATTGTGTTTGTTCTTTTCATTTTCTTCTGCCATGGGAGTCTATGGCAGCCCATAGACCCCTGTGGTAAAAAGTTGAGATTTGGCAGTCTTGTAAGGACATTCCACTCTATCGTTTCACCATTGTTCATATTTGTGCCTCGCTCACTTTAGCGCCACCAACGGGTCAAAGTGGGACATACTTTTACCCTCGTAACTTTTGAGCCATGTGTCTGATATGCATAATTGAGGTATCCCTGCCAAGTTGAATGCACTCCATGACATCATTTTGCGGATATATTGACTTTCCGCCATCTTGGATTTTACGTAAAAAAAATCACAGGTCACATTTTTTTTTAATCATCTCGTTTTTTTGCAGAGTAAATTTTCAGACAAAGCCGCACAAAAGCTGTTTTTTGATTATCAAAGCGGTTTATCAGTAACAGCCAATGAAATGCATTGGCAATTTTTTTTTACGTGAGGGTGTATCTCAGCAACCGTTGGTCCAAAGTTCACCAAACTTTGTGTCCATGGTTGCTAGGAGGAGCAGATGAGGCCTACAAAGTTTTGACACGATGGCCATATGGGGGCGCTCTTGCTGAAAAACAATATTTTAGCTCATAACTCATGAAGGCAAAAACTGATTTTAGGCAAACTTGTTGTGTGCCAAAAAGGCATGGTGTAGTTGTACTGCAATGTATATGGAGTAGGTAGTACAAACCATGTGACTGCCACAAGCCAATTACTTTAAAGTTGTGATTTAAAGTATTTTTTAATGTCAGATCCCGACCACACTTGGTAAGTATATTGACCTATAGGCCTTAACATACTGCAAAAGTTTCAGATTCCTGGGCCATTAGCAGGCACTACAGTAAATCGTCAAACATTGCAATGTTTAGACACTCATATCTTTTGCTCTGATTTGCGCAGAAACGTGCAACATGTATCAGGTGAGGCAAGGCTAGATGTTGATCAACTTTGCAATTGACAGTTTCCATTTTAGTCGTTCAGAATGTCCGCTATCTTGAAATTAGTTAAAAAGCTTTAAAAAGTTTCACAGGCCGCAAATTTTAAGATTTCTTCTCTATAATTTAAAGAGATGATCTTCAGACCAAGCCTAAAAGAAGTAGAAATTGTGATATTCAAGATACTTTGCCCGTAACAGTGTCAGGGTTCCACCATGACCTGGCTCTTTTCCAGCCCTACTACCCCATCTGGTGGCCTATTGATGCAGTGCTCATCACCGTCAAAAAAACCCCCAGTCATCAAGCACCCAGTCAACTGCTCTCACCTGTCCCTCATCTCATAATCACTGTCCCTATTTAGGTTCCCGTTTCCCATTACCCAGTGTCAGTTTGAACGTAATACTTGCCAGTTTACACTGCTATGTATTTAGTTGTTGGCTCCTATGTTACATTGCAGCATTTGGCTTTCCAGCCCTTTTCTCAATATATAGATATATTCTTGCCCTTACATTCCAGGACATTTTGGCCCTGCTCGGTCATTCGAGTTTGAACAACTACTTAACTCATTTAACTCCGAGCTCACCTACACGGCTCAGTGTTCAGAACGTGTCGCGTGTATGGATCCCGACCATCGCTCTGTTCACCTGGATCCCTTACAAACAGCCCATCAAAGTTGACCACACTCCATTGACTGGGCTACACTGTGACTTCCATCAACAGAAACACACACACACACACACACAAACACACTCAACTTTGTCCTCATTAAAAAGTTAAAGTACAATAAAACAAAATGCACTAGACTTCAGTACATTTCTTAGACACATCTGAACTCAAAATGGCAGAATTATTAACTTTTATTGCACGTCCCATTCACAGTGTCCAAATCCACAGTGATTCCCTGCCTTCCCAATGGTACATGGGATAGAGCTGGGGCGTGTGAGCTGATGTTACCTGCTTTGAATCTTGATGATGGGCATTGATTGAAGCTGTTGTACAGGTGGTGCACAGGTTTCCCAATGGTCCCCAAGTTCCAGGAGGAACCTCAATTGCTGCTTGCAGCTATATTTAGGGTTCCTCCGGTAGGAACCCTAAATAACCTATTGTAATTGTTAGTTTCATTATTAGGGTTCCTCCGGCAAGAGGAAACCTATTGTTAATGGTAATTTTATTATTATTTTTCCTCTTCTATCTAAGGCCTTATATCTCAGAAACCCCTTGGTAACTTTTTTTCTAACTTGGCACACAGGTATGGTATTGTGTGGGACAGATTCACCCATTGGTGGCGCTATAGGAAATGTTAATCTTTTTTTTTTATTAACCTCACAACCCAGTCTTCAGGTTTTCACAGGGGTACCGGGGCTAGAGCTGGGGCTTGTGAGCTGATGATCCCTGGTTCAAATCCTGGTGACAGCCAAATGTTATTTAAAATGCTTGTTGTCTAATTTTCAATTTGAAGAATACTAAACAATACAAATGGCCGAATTAATAATTTAACCATCTAAAATGGCCGAATTATTAACCTACAATCCAATGTCCAAATTATTAACCTCACAATCCGGTCTTCTGGAATTCACAGCAGTCCCGGTGGTACTGGGGATAGTGCTGGGGCTTTTGATATATTGTATTATTTGTTTTGCTCCAAAATATCTGTATAAATTGCAGTAAGTGCAGGATGGTGCTGTTTTTTGGGGGGGGAGGGTTAGGAGGGGAGGTTCGCCCAGGGAGCCACAGAAGCTAGGACCGCCCCTGATAATAATAATACTCCCCATAACCAGTGTTGTTTTCATCTGAAGGAAATCACACTTCAACTATTTATATAACCAACATTATTTATTTAGAAACAGACTTATAAAAGAACATGATTTTCAAGCATCCATATCCTTGAAATATAAAATAGTATGATACTAATTGAAAATGACTCAGTAGGAGACCACAAAATCTTAAAAAGAATCTCCATCAATCACATCAATAGTAAATTAAAAGGAATATAGAAATAAAATTAAAAATAAATACTATACTTGAAAGAATGCCAGATATAATTATTTAATGTAGTTGTATTTAGCACAACAAAGGCCTCTACATTTCAGACCCATGAAACATGCAGAAGAGGCAAAAAATTACAACTTACAAATGTAACAACACATATTCCTATCACTTTAATGGGCCATGTAACGGAATATTTAAGGAAAACAAATTAAACTATAATGGGACCATCCTAAAACCCATACATCCAATTAATTACATGACCCCTTTCCCACTATTTCATCACATTTCTAGAAACAAAATCATGATGTATTTAAAATGTGCATAATCACTAAACTCATTCATGATTAATTGAAAAGTTTTATTTAATTTTTGTCTCTCTATAATAAAAATCTAACAACAACTCGAAAAAAATATTTCAAAAAGGTACATGATTATAAACTCCTGTATGCACCAGCTGGCAGGATTCCCGTGGGTTTGTTCGAAAAATCTCTGTTACTACTTATCAGATTGAGTTGCAAGTTCAGGAATGTTAATGGGAATGTAGTTTAATGTCAGCACAAACAGACTGGAATCTGCCAGGCTAAAACATTACTACACATGAAAGATTTTTGGTTTCACTAGAATCTTTAAAGGTTCACTCCAATCACATGACATCACTCATATCTTTCCATATGAGAAGTCCGACCTTGATAACTAATTATGTGAAGACAAAAAGTTGCATTAAATTCTAGCCAATGAAAACAGACATAGTAGTGTACCCCCTTCTGGAAGGAAGCTTGCATTTGTGGCTGCTGCCATGTTTGTTTATACGAATCAACCACAGAAAATTTTGAAAAGATGGGTCACTTTATGACCAGATGGTTATAAACTTTTGCTAATTTTCCAGACATATTTGCTTACCGCCTTTTTGAGATATTTAGTAACCTCTAAAAAAATTATTTTCACTATATTTGTCCATTACTAGATAAACAAGAATCAGAATTCATAATATGTCACATACAGCTCTGGAATAAATAAAGACACCACTGCACTTTTTTTATGTCTTTCCAAAAAAGTTGAAAATATATACGTGAGGAACAGGATTCAATTCAAGCGACCAATGCAAATTGAACCCTTCGGTTCCTCAATAAAAAAATTCCTTTTCATCTTTTTGGGAAATTAAAGAAAATGATGCAGTGGTCTCTTTAGACTAGTCGAGAGCTTTGTGTGTGTATGTATAATGTGTTCTCACATTCTGGATAAGTCAGTGCATACAGACATCACGTGCATTAAGAAATCACACTGGGGACTGTTAAGAGATATTTTAAATGTGTGAAAATGTCTGCTCATTTACAGATTACCCATTTAAATTGTGTTTTTGGAGGAGCTTGGCAATTTCATTGTGGTGATCATGTGACTGGAGTGCACCTTTAACTTTATAAGTACCTGCCAGTGATCCGTTTGGGACAAAGATGATAGAGGTTTGACACTAAACACAAAGTAAATATATTTGCCCAAACCTTGGAGTCAAGTCCAAGGTGTGGCATTCTCACACCTCAAGTAGTTATAGAAAAAGGCCCATCTTTTTACCAGCAGTTGAGGATCCAAGCCACTACTTGCTCAAGCGTGAAGAAGATTCTTCTACAGGTAGAAGATTGTGATTAGAAATGTTACTATACATGTGCATTTTAATATAAGTTACAACAATACACACTATAAGAATACAAAGTTTTAATATACATATCAGGATACACACTGCCCACCAAACTAAACTAAGCTTATTACACTAAAATATTGTATTAACTTGTAAGCAATCTTTTAATTCATCTGTATGAAACCAGCGAACATTTATGCAGAAAATGTAATGGGGAAATTCAGACAGGTAAATAAAATAATAATAAAAGGAGAAATCTAAATAAATTAGTGCAGGGAAATTACGAATGAAGATGCTTCCCTACAGGTGTACTGCATGATTCAATTAAGCAATTAACACCCTGACATGCTCTGTGGCACATATAAAAATTATTGGGTCTCTTCCAGGATGACAATGTCCACATCCACAGGGCTCTAGGGGTCAATGAATTGTTTGATGAGCATTGGAAATGATCTTAATCAGATGCTATGACTTTCAAAGTCACCTGGTCTTGTAGGGGAATTTTTGTGTTTCACATATCCACATAAAGAATGTACTAATGAATTAATTAAGTAACCATAGTATTAAAGAAGTAATATTTGAATGATCCATAAGCTGTCATTTACTCATTAGCCAGAAATGTATTAAAGTGCATGTATTGATAAATAATGCTAATCAATATATATTCATAAAATCAAGTACGCACTGAGCAATATGAGCACCCTAGGTAACAAAGAACACTGGTACAACACGACACGGTACCACTAAGTGTTCAGGGGCCTACAAAGTGTCATAGAAGGATGATCTGTTGAATGGGACACAAGATAAGACATGGCAACAAAAAGGTGAGTGTTTGAAAGTTGTTTTCTTCAGCAGAAACTGCCCGGTTTTGTGCTGACATTCATAAAGTCTATTTGATTCCAAAACCTCAGAAGTTCTTGCATCCTTTTGAGTTGGGACCAGAATTATCTACAACCGCCTCAACCAAATTGATCATCTATTGGAGATATCATCATCAAAACACCAAACAAGGGAATATCTTAATATAATATTGGGAGAATGCCTTCCAGTAGAGTTTCAAAGACTAGTAGAATCCATGTCAAGGCGCTATTAAGTTGTTCTAGTGTCCTATGGTGGCCTGACACCTTACTAAGGCACTTAATGTTGTTTTTTTCTTTAATTTGTCATCCGCCTGTATATTGCAAGCAGTCTATACAATGTATTCTATTTTATTTTTAGGTGCAAGTGACATGCAGAATATATATATATTACATTTGAGTAGTCCTGACATTGTGATCACTATTCTATAGTCAACCAAGTGAGATACAGAAGAGTTTGATCTTACCCAGGTACTTCAAAAGAGGCATTTCATGTGTTCTGAGAGCTTCGTAGAACATAGTTACAACTTTACTTCCTGCTGCTTGTACTGCTCCAAGCAAAATTCTCATTTTCTTTTGAGGAGCTTTTTCGTGAAGGATAACTGTATACATTTCATTGTGGATCATGTCTTTATCAAGTAGAAAATCAGCTATGGACTCCACCATCGTCACCCTCTGAATGAGAGCATTTCTGTTCTCTTTCACAAATGCTACAGCAAGCTTTTCACATGCAGGGCCAGCATCTAGGATTGATGTCAGAAAATAAAATGCAAGGTCAGTATGACAGCGTTAATGTGTGAAAAGTACCATTTACGTCACATTGGAAACAGGCTGAGAGTGTCAGTAATGACCCTCTCGAATTAAACCTTATAAAAATTCAGGTTAAATAACTAACTTTGACACTTAGTTAACCCTGTCCAGGTGGTCAATGTGACCGTACAAGCGGGGGGGCTGTAGCGCGTTATTTCAAAACTGGGGGATTTGCGCTATCCTCGGGGTCCAGGTGACCTGACGTTACGACAAGACACCATTACGTTCTAATGTTTAAAGGGAAGCATATAACACCCACGCTGTCCTCCGGCTCAACGCGACCGTCCCCGAGATCCGTGCTCCCAGCGCTGTCCTCTGGGTCAATGGACCAGGCACGTGGTCCAGACTCGCCCTCTCTGTCGTCTGGGTCAAAGTGACCAGGCTCGCGATACAGACTCACACACTCTGTCCTCCGGGTCAAGGCGTCCGCCCCCGAGATCCACGCTCGCAGCACTGTCCTCTGGGTCAATGCGACCAGGCACCCAATCCAGACTTGCGTGCTCTGTCCTCTGGGTCAATGCAACCACCCCCAAGATCCAAACTCGCCCGCTCTGTCATCCAGATCAAGGCGACCGCCCTTGATGCTCGCTTTGCTCTCCTCTGGGTCAACGAAACATGCAAGACACGGATACGATCTAACGTTACTAAGGGAAGCATATAACCCTCCCGCTGTCCTCTGGGTCAACGCAACCGTTGCGCAGAGAGCCACCCTGGAACGGCATGTACCAATACCGCTGCGTACGAGTGCACGTATATGCGCCATGTACACTCAGCCCTCAGCTACATTGGCACTGCGCCGGTATCCGGACAAGTGTGGAGACATGACTAGCGCAAGCCGCCTTACGGCGCAACAGGTGTTCGAGCAGATCTTTGCGTATTCGGAAACCCTGGATTCCGATGAGGACGAGGAAAACAAGGACAAGGAGGTCTCCAAGGCACAGAGACGTACCTCTCAAAGAACGAGTCATTCAGATGGTCCCCCGGTGGCCTATCGCAGTGCGCCTCAGCGAGTGGAAGCTGATAAGAGTGGCCCCAAGGACACGAGGCCGCAGCGGGGATCCACACGCTACGCTGCGTCCCCACACAACATAGCCTCATCGTTACGAATGTTCTTGCCGGCGTCACTAGAGCGAGTCATCCTGGACACAACAAACGCTGACTGGCTGCGCAAGTACAGCGAGGATGGCTGGAAGCCAATGGATGAGACGGACCTGTGAACCTACTTGGCTCGTGCTCCAAATTAAAAGTGCTCCCCAGAATCCCACTACCGGCAGGTACCGTGAAACACAATCATATTATTTGAATATATGTTCATACTGAATGTAACTCCTGAGAGATATTTTTGAATATTAGGCGATTAAAAATATTGGAGCAAAACCTAATTAAGCTGAATACAGTTAAAATATATGTGGACCAGGTTAATAAAAAAGCTGTCTTTTTACTGACCTGCTGGAACTAGTTTCTCTGACACTCTAGTCTCGCTGTCCAAGAGCATTGGTTTGTGTTGCATACTCGGGGGTTCAGGGTCAATAGGTGCTGTGGTCTTCATCATTGTCTAGCAATCAATAAGACATTTGAAAAAATAAGAAGTTGTGATGTGGTTATTATAAATCTTTAAAGAAATTGCAGATACAACTTCAGATTGACCTTAGGATGGCCTGTCACAGTTTCATATTTACAAAATTTAGGTCATCCTAAAAAGGCCTTAGACCTTTAAGGGTTATTGATTAGAATCGTGCTTGAGAAGGTTGTGTGAGATTATGCAAATGAATGTAATAAAACTTTAACAAATTGAACAAAGGACAATGTGATGTAATGCACTTTACTGACATCATGTCCATACATTCTGCTAGGAATTCCAAGACGTGTGTTTGATTATTGGATCAACGAAGACAACATCTTGTTACTCATGGTATAAAAAAAAAAACTCCCTGACTTCTCAGTTTAATTATTTTGTTTATGGATCTAAAGTGGACAATTTCTATAATTTATAAGTCTACATTATGGTATGTCTCCTAGAAGAGCCCTTCAAAGTGCTTTTTGGTCTTTCTGTGTCATTTTTCACAAACCACTTGTTTAAGATCTAATTTCGAGGGACAGACTTTTTATTGGATTTGCCTGAGTTTTGTGTTGGGGCTTTAACTTTCCACAATTTATTAATTCAAATGTACTCACTGGCATATCCAAACACTTGCATTTTACCTTGTAAGCTTTTTTTAGAAATATATATATATGTTTTACTTTATCTTTGGTTTAATTTTTTTTTCAGACACATAGCCTGACCAATGATAATTTACCAGTGGGTTTAAAACATTTCAGTTTTATTTAAAAAAAGAAAAATAATAATTAACCCAAAAAACTAATTTTAACTTTCAATTTTGTATTAAGTTGCAATGCTGTTAAAAAAATCTAATTGAACAAAACCAAGTGTGTTATCTGTTATCTAGTAACATAAGAGAATTGGTTTAGTTTTGAAAACCGTCCTTCCTGTTCTTGAAAATAGTTGATTTTTACAATTCTGCCACACCCGTTGCAAAAGAAATTCTAGCATACAGCCATGCAATCTCCACTGCCAAACACATAGGATGGCACTTATCCAGCAAGGCAGTATTTACATTCTAGAACTGTTGTGGTCAACAGTAAGTGCTGTCATAGTAAAGTAGAAATGTCTAGGAGCAAAGACATCTCAGCCAAGATGTGGTACGCAATACAATATGGCAGAACAGCCTATTGAATGATGAGTCACGTAGCATGGAAAACGTGTCGTCCATGGTTGCTGTACTGTGTTCCATACTGCCTCGGGAAGTAACCTTAAAACAAAACCTGTTAACAGGAGCTTCATGGAATAGGTTTACATGGCCAAGTTGAAAGTGTTGGCTGGAGGTGTTTAAAACTCGAACCATTAGATTAATCCAAAGGTTTAAAACCAGGTGAATGGTGTCATGCTCCATGATATGCTTTTATTGTCCGCAACCCTTGAGTATTAAATGTAGTGATAGAGATTAAATCACTGGTCACCTTGTTCAGACCAGCCATCAGCTGACGACACTGCTGCTCCTCCTTATCTACAATCACATGTAATCGCAAACACAATCAATACAGAAACCCAAACTATTACACATATGAACACAGTAAGATCACACGTTTAACAACCACTTAAAATCACATTCACAACCAGAAACAATCATGTAGCCCTGCAAATCACATGATTTTAATTTTTGGGTAGTAATATTGCAAGGGTCATACAATTCCAGGTAAACTAAATACTGGTTGGAGGATTCTCTATTTCCTACTTATTACCTCCTGGTCGTCAATTGGGATTTGGGGAAATAATGGTATTTATTAATACTTCCTAGCATTTTTCAACCAGAAATATCTCTTTCTATGAGATACGAACCATACCATGACTTAAACTTAGTTCACATGACCTAATGTGACTTAACAGGACCTAAAGTAACTAAGTTTGTCTTGACATAACTTAGCATGACTTAACGTGACCTACCAGAGCTGCTATCTTTCTTCAGTTCGTCCAGGCGTTTGACCAGGTTGGTCCTACTGCAGTTTACTTTCCATTTGAGGCCCTTGTGCTGAGCAGCCAGACTGGAAAAGCAGAACAGATACTGCTATACAGTGTACATGTATACGCCACACAAAATCCAGGACCTTCAGACTCCGTATATATACACACAAACATATCCAGACAAACTCACTTGACAGAAATGGCAACAGACTCTGGATCGGTAGGGGGGAACATGAAGTAGACCCCTGGAGCTGTGATTTTATGCCCCACCGAATCTTTCACGTCCCATATGTTGCCCTTCCTACTCAGGAGGGTGTACCGCTTCCCACGCTGGATCTGACCCTGGGATGGACAACCACAAAATTGCTAAGTTTAAAATCACAAAATCGGCATGTGACATGTCACCAAAACTATTTGGCTAAGAAACAAAGTTTATTCCTGATTAATATCCAGACCAGACGAAAACTCCAATCTCTAGTTATTGAGTTCAGAGTTTTCACCGACCATCAAAGACACAAGGTCAAGAAAAAAGTCAGAGGCTTGAGTTGCTGATCCGATTCCTAAATCCTAAGAGCCTCGCCCCCACACACTGTTTCACCCTCGCCTGGCTCGTTCTCCAAAATCTCCAAAATCTCTGTTATCCAAAATCTAACCCTAACCCTATTCCGGTGGCTGATCCCCTAAAGGCTTAAATAAGATACAGAGCAATGACCTGTTCTCTCTTAGAGGATTTAAATACATTAGAACACACAACCAAATTTAGGGGACTGAATTTAAAGGAGTGTGAGCAAAGGAGAAAAGTCATGATAACAGGAAAAAACACAGGGATTAGACAACAAACAGATCGAAAGAGAGAACGAAAACGCAGGGGTAAGGGTGAGAGGGAGATGTGTATGGCGGGTTTAGAGGAGAAAGGATAGAAGAAAAGACAAAAATAGAGTGCCAAATAGTAGGAATGATTGACACTTGACACTAAATAAAGTTGATAAGGCATTTGTTTTTCTTTAAAGTCTTCAATACACAAACGCACACTCACACAGGGTGAGGTAAAGCAGTTTTGGTGTCCAGTCAAACGTACACTCACGCAGGATGAGGTAAAGCAGAATAGGTGTTGTGGATTATTTTAGTTAAGATTAGATATTAGATGTGTGTGTGCTATTAGAAGCTAACGGTGGAGTATACTCTGAAATTAGCCAGCTGGAGGTCGTAAATATTAAGAAGTACATTCCAGAGGTAGGACTATAAATCAAGAGATTAGAGGCAAGGACATAGCATGTATAGGAAGACAGGTTTATGGCCTTTTTTAGCTG
>JACXGK010001547.1:0-16560 GCA_016801125.1 Novumbra hubbsi | reverse complement strand
TTGATGGAGACGGGGGCTGCAGGACGGGACACGCCCACCCAGGAAGCGCGCTCATCAATTTCGATACAATGACTGAGGGAGGAATAGGCTACATAAAATGTGTCCAATGTGAACGGACTTCAGATCTTCCTAGCTGTATTTTGGGGAACGATCTCCAGATATATCTGTAATAAAAGGCGTTTACTTTGGAAATAGTTGACCGTGTGGACATTCTCTGATTCAGAACTTGGGGGAAGTAGTTTGAATTCAACAGTGTCCAGCCAAAGAGGATTACCTCTTCAGTGTCAAACTCGCACAGCGCCTCCACAGGTAGAAGCTTCTGCGGAGTTTCCCTGCGGAACTTGAGACGAAGAACCTGCAGGCTGCGTTTCCCCAGAACCTTCACACGCTCATCAAAGTGGTCTATGGCCTTAACCTGGTCCTGTATATGTAAACATCAGTACAGTCTTTTGAAATATAGTCAAAGTTCTAAGACTAAAGCTCATCAATACCGTCTTTTAGCGAATTATTCGATTTCTGAGAAAAAGGCTCATGGTAAAACAGTATGTTTATAATGTACACTTACGTCCAGATCTTGTATGAGCCTCTCGGTCTCATACATGTCCTTAAAGTTTGGTTTGTACGTCTGGGTTACTTCTATGTCCAGTCTCTTCAGGATGACCTGGGTGTCTCTGGCATCTTTGTGGAACTGCAAGGGAAGCACATCCTCACTTAGGAAATATGCACAGGAAACAAACCTCTAAACAATCCACCGAATGCTGTGTAGCCTTGACTCACCTTATGGTACTCGTCCATGCGTTTCAGGTGGTTCTCTTCACAGAGCAGCAGATTCATATACACCCTCCAGTCAGCATGAATCCTGACCATGTGAGCCTTGGAGAACCAAAGAGCCATGTTAAATGATTGTTTAATACTTACATCTAAAATGTATTCCTTTTTTATTACAATTTTCAATGCCATTTTGGAGACACTTTTTTCCAAAGAAACATGCAGCTATGCGTGCCAAAATTTTTGCTCTGCCGTAAACTGTCCCAGGATTAAAATTCGCTATCCAAAGGGGTTGCGATCTTTGCAGCGAGCGTCCGTTTTGATACAACTGCATTTGTCAACTCTTTAAGATGAATAGACATTACAAAGAAATAGCTCACGATATGTTGTACAATGCAATGACATCGTTCAAAATCAATTGGCTAACCAGTGTAAGAGTAGTATGACAAAGGAAGCACAGCCTACCTCGATGATGTTCTTGCCAGGATGGCCAGCAGTGATCAGTTTCTTCCCATCCTTGTTGAGTTGGGTGATCAAGGCCTTCTTGGACTCCAGGCACTTGCTGATGAAGATCTGGCAGGAAAAAAAGGAGAGCATTTCGGTTAGGTCTAAGTAGACGGCCTAGCGCGTTGGAATTATGCCACCTGAGGTAGGCAGTATGTACGAAGGCATGTGTGTTTCGGGGGGAAATGTCTAACAAACGTATTGTTATCTTTCCCATCTGGAACAGGGGGTGGCTCAGCTTTCCCAATGTCGAGTGGATTGACGGCTAGTCTTAACAAGTTCCCGTGGTGATCTTTGAAGGGATGTCAGATTCAATAACCTCTGCAACCGGTCTAGAGAGAAGCTCAGATGGATGCAAATTCCCACAGTTTGACCAAATTGATTGTGGCATGCACATTTGTGTTTGTGGACAAATCTGACAATGTGATGGAACATCTCATCCCATATCAACTACAACACTCTTCAGTATCAGACGGATTCAGCACCGGCATCACTGGACTGGCCTCTGGCTGAAGGAGAAACTCCCTTTTTTGGAATAAAGGGGCAAGTAGCCCCTTACTAACTCCGAGCCGGCAAGGATTTTTTAATCCTTAAAGTTGCTAAGTAAAGTGTACTTATTCACCATATATTGTTCAGTGTAATTGTTTTACCTTGGTACCGGCAGCTCTCAAATGTATTCTATGCATAAAAAGGTAATAAACGCCACAAATTAATAATTTTTACTGTTATTCATGGAAAAGCATTTCAATTGTGTGTACCAGTCTGACTGTGTGTATCTGTCTTTGTGTGTGAGGGTTTTCTTTTATTCATTTGTGACTCCCCTCCCTACCCACGGCCACTGCTCTTGCAGGCTGTGTGTTGGTGTGTCAGTGTGTGTCCTCTCCCTCCCAACCCACCTCATACTGTCTCTGATGAGCAGGGTGTGTGTTGGTGTGTGTCAGTGTGTGTCCTCTCCCTCCCAACCGACCTCATACTGTCTCTGACGAGCAGGGTGTGTGTTGGTGTGTGTCAGTGTGTGTCCTCTCCCTCCCAACCGACCTCATACTGTCTCTGACGAGCAGGGTAGTCCAGGTTGGTGTCGCTCCAGTCATAGTTCATCCTCTCCTCTGCCTGCTGGTTCATCCAGTACTGCTCCTTGGTGCAGCGCTGCATGTAGTAACGCAAGGTCAACAGGTGGCGCTGTCGGGACCTGGAAGCAGCCTTGGGAGGTAAAGGACTCATTGAATTACTACAGACAACACAGGCACTGGGAAGGCAACCCATGCAAAGAACAATAAAATAAGACCTTTTAAATATATTTTCTGGATGCAGATATGTACAGACTGAGTGGAGGAGAAGTAGATCCCATACTACCCCCCCATGTGGCTAAACAGGTGACATTGATGTGACATACACAGATGTACTGGACAGGGGGAAGAAGCAAGGGTGGGGGCACATGAACAACAAATAGTTGTAATGTATAGTGACAGTGTTCCAGTCCACTGCCGGCTGGTAGAATCTTAACTGGGGCGGACGAGTTGAAAGTATTCGCTGGAATGACATCAATACGTTGTCTCCATGGGTGCCCAATTTGCTCTCTTCCAGCCATTATTAATGAATTGTCCATCCCTCACCTTCCTGCTGTGCAACTTAACTGACACTAACAACTTTCACTGATAGTGATTTATTCCCTCTAGGCTCAGACTTTAGATGAACAAGAGTCATTATTAAATCATGCTGAAGTTATTCTCACCAGGAGCTTGTTGTACTTCAGTTGGATACCACTGACATAGTCCTAAAGTGAGAGAGAGACACACATAGAGACAAAGATAGACAGAGAGGGGGAAAAGATAGAGACATTCATTACAGTGCCCATACTTATTCTAATTTCCTGTTCCCTGCCGGGCTACCTTTCATAATGTTTGAGACAAAATGTCTGAAATGTGAGGGTCTGTGTGTGTGTGTTTGTGTGTGTGTGTGAGCAGTCCTACCTTGTCGTCACTGTCTGAAATATGCAGGGCCAGTGCCTCCACCTCACTGTGGAAGATGTTGTGTGCCTCCAATTCTCTCTCCACAGTCGGCATGTCCTCACCAAAAGGCTTGTTTTTCAGGCTGCCCTAAATGACAGAGATTAAAATTCTAATTAATACCGCATATGTGTGTAGTTTGAAATCTATAATAATAATGTAATAATATAACACAAATAGACAATGCATTACTTTTTCAATAAATGCACTGGTGTGTGCATGTTGATGTGTCAGACAGAGCCCACGTGTTTGTGTGAGTATGTGTGTGTGTAAAATGGAAACTGCATACCTTTCTGCTTGTGCTTCTCACCTGTTTCTCATCGATGACGTTGCCCCAGTTGACACTGGGCATCCCATCGGAGCAAGTCAGATGGTAGATGCGGCCATGGTTGTCTTTCAGCTTCTTCAATCGGTTTCCCATCTGCTTTATACTGACACGTCAAAGAGCAATGCAGGGTTAGACCTTGGGGGTTAGAACTCTGAGGATAGAACTCTGCGGTTGGATCTATCTGTATAGCTCTTTGTGGGCATAGAACTCTGCGGTTGGATCTATCTGTATAGCTCTTTGTGGGCATAGAACTCTGCGGTTGGATCTATCTGTATAGCTCTTTGTGGGCATAGAACTCTGCGGTTGGATCTATCTGTATAGCTCTTTGTGGGCATAGAACTCTGCGGTTGGATCTATCTGTATAGCTCTTTGTGGGCATAGAACTCTGCGGGCATTGATTCCATTTTATAAACCAGCTGGGTAAAATTGTGGTATATGCCAGGCTGTGATAGTAAATGTGTTAATGACTTTGGGGTTTATAGATATTTCATCATGAGACTTTGGATATCACAAATACCAATCTGAAAATCGTTGGCTAATTTCTCTTTTCTAAATCTTTCTTTTTTTTAGTGGATTATGTTAACTTTTGCTCTGCATTGCTATCTTATGACACATTTTTTATTTTTTGTGATTTAGCTGACACTTATCAGAGTGACTAGAGTATACTATAAACAATAACACTATAAACAATTTAAAAACTATATATACTATTTTTCTTAGTTCTAGAACTAACTTCTTTACTACTTAAATTAGTAAGATTTGCATGCAATCATTGTGTACTTACTACTATTGAATTGTTTAGAATCTCCCCCTAGCTATCTTAAGATCAAAGTAAAGTCAGTCTGAATGAGAACACCTGCTAAATTAAAACAATTTCAAAAACAATTTCAGAAACATGTAAAATGTGTACAGGCTAATGCTCCCTCCTGGTCTGTGGGAACAATATTCACTACTACAAACATGACACCAAAAATAAAATTGCCTCTTTAGTAATATTCTGAATATAACTCACTCCTGCTGGATCAGCTCGGCCTGAGGGTGCTCCATGCGCACCGCGTTGACAGTGTCCTCATCCAGGACCTGCAGCAGCTCCAGGGCGTTCTGGATGCACTTGTTGGTGTCATCCTGGTACAGAGGCTGCTTGCCCTCGTTGATCTTAGTCACATCCTGGCCAAACATAAGAGCAATCAAGGTCGCATTATGAAGAAATGTCCTGTGACATCTGGTTCTCTGGGGTTTTGTTCCTGGATGTTCTGTTATGTACAGTCACATTCTATTCGGTTCAATATTAGTATGTAACATCGTTCTATCATTTTCTATGGGTTTCTGTACCTTGGTCAGGTTCAGCTCTGCCTCATAGATTTGCTCCTCCACCTTGTCCGCATTCTTCTGCAGCTTCTCGGTCAGATCACACAGCTCACCCCTAAAGCAGGCGAAAACATACAAATGTCAGTTACTTAACTCTATACAGGGCGACTTAAAGTGATGGCACTGACCTTACTCAACTAATATAGGTCAAAACCACTACGTACATTTCACGGTCATGGTGAAAAACAACATTATTTGGAATAGCTGAAAGGTTAGGTAGGTTTAAGGGATCATTTACATTCAGTTAAACCAAAAGAGGCAAGTCGTCAGTCATGCATTTCTTGAAAAACCGCTAGAGACCCTCTCTCATGATTTTTATGGAATCTCAGACCGAAACACTTTGACGGCTTACACTGAACTGAGGGATAAATGTGGGGGAAAAAGTGTATTTTTTTTAAATAATTTTTAAATAAAAAAATGAATATAGATAAAGATGGTAAGCCCCCCTCATCATGTTAGCAAGAGGCTCAGTTAAAATAAACCCCACTATTCAGCCAGGCAGTGTGTCAAAATAAACATTAACAGTTTAGAGAGGGAATCAGAGTGACTGATAAGAGCCCATACTAACCTTATACCGAATGACTGAGGTACAGTTGCTTTACCTTTTCTTGGCTTCAATAACACTATACAGGTGCATGGAAATTCATAATTTTGCAGATAATGGAAGAAAGAGGAAAATAAGCTGTTGTTTTCACTAGTGAGATCCACTGCATGGTAGGAGAATACATGTTGACTACAAGCAGAGACATTCCAGAACTCGCTCCACTCGAAGCCATATGCTGCCCATACATCATTACACACACTGCACATGCAAATTAAGCTACTAGGAATTATTGCTGGACTTAGGGACACACGTACACTCACACAAATTCACGCTTAATTCAGGGGAGATATGATAAAACTATATCTAATGGAAGCGAATTTGGGGCTCAAGCCACCTCTATGAAAACCTTATCCCATTAACAGACAGTTAGTATACATACATCAACCAGTAAAACAAATTGTTTTTATGACACAGAAATATTACTCCCTGGTCATCACTCAATAATGGTTTGACCTGGCCTTTGCTTCCAAGTCACTCCTGACACATCAACTAGTTGTGGACATCTGGAATCTTCTATAATCTAGGACAGTTCCAAAGCGATTTTCTCAAGCTTCTCAAATTGACAAGATTTTGGTTTGACAGGTCCCATTCTACCATCACACATAATTACTCTCCAGTAACCGGACTAGGGGTACCTTAAAGGTGTTTAAAAACTGTTGAATGACTTGTGAAACTGGTTTTGGCCCTTAGGGGAAAATGCAATGAATCCAACTGCATTCAGAAACTTATGTCATGGGAAAAAGTTGGTATGTTCTAGGTTGTGCCTTACTTCCTGATGTAATTTGTATAAATGTTTACACTTGTTGAGGAAACATGTTTACACTCAATATACAAAGAATTGACAAGTTTGAGGGAGGATGGGGATGTGGGGGAGAAGGGAGAGAAAGGTTTTCATTGGCCAGTAGTATTGTTTGGAAGGTTCTCAAAATTCACAGTTTGACGGAAATCGGAATTAAAAGTTTACCGGGTCAAAGAAGGAATTAGAAAACCCAGGATCCTCCAACAGAAAGCTATAATTCAGCCCATTCTCACGCTTATCTCTCAAAGTCAGTAAAGATAATAAGGTCCTTTCCATTTCTTCCTGAAATATTCCTTCATTAACCTGTGTGTGTGCGTATGAGTGTGCGTGCGTGCGTTTAAAGACAAATATTTCCCTAGAGACCTTCCTATATGCAAAACATTCATTTGTGAATCAAGCAGAGTACTTCACATTAGAATGTTAATCTTTAGTTTCACATTGCCTGTTCGAAATGGCACCATATTACTATGTACTGTATGTTTGATTGTTGCTCATAGGACTTGATCTAAGGTCGAGGACTATATAGGGAATAAGGTTGCATTTCGGATTCTACCTTGAGCATTTCGGATTCAACCTTGAGTGTGTGAACACTTTTTAAAAGATGTTTTCTCTTGAAACATGAACAGAGAAGCCCCAGAGAAATATTTCTCCTTTCGTAAGACTGACAGAAAGAATGAAAACAGACCAAAAAGGCAGGCAGACAAGGATGAAAGAGAGATTAACAGAAGATCCAACAATACTTGACAGTGTGTTCAAGGAATGCATATTAAACAGCAATTATAGTTCAGATATCCTCAACAGGACCAGCAGTAGATAAGTGGGAATCCCTCATGGTAGGCGGTATTCATGGTATCCACATATTGTTGAAAGCATCTGCATATCGTTGAAACCTAAACGCTTTTTTGGTAATTTGATAGTTGTTCTGAATCCCGTTTGTGTGTGTGTGTGTGAAAAAGAGACTGTGTGTGTGTGAGTGTTTGAGATAGTAGTAATTCCAAATGCTACATAATCCAAGCAGTTAACCCTAATTTAAAATAAATGCATGTATACTCTCTTAAGCATTTCATTTAAAAAGCACAATAGATCATGGCAACAACCTGTGTGCGTCCCTGCTAACCAGGCATATTTGGCGCCACCAGGTGGAATGCAAGTATGTATTTATTAGGCATGGATGACCCAGAGTTAAAGACCTTAGGTTAGTATTTTGTATTATAAGTATGCATACAAATGTGGTTTTAATGTATTTAGTTTACAACCATTCATTCCCACCCATCCTCTCTCTTTTTGCTGTTTGATTCTGAGAAGAAACTGGCAGATCAATGTCTCTGTGAATAAGGAGTAAATTATGTCAAAGGAGAGTGGGACAAATTTAATCCAGAGCGTAACAATTATGACTCATCGAGGGCATGCAAGGAATAACAGAGTGTGGTAAGATCGCTCTACAGAGCTTAAAATATCACCAATCTAATCTATATACTTTTGTGTGGCTCAAACGGTTGATATGTTGTCAAAAACCAAAGGGCTATGTTGGGCAATCGGACAGTGGAAGCAGCAGTTTTTGCTTTCATAGGAAGACACTGATGGGATCTTTGCAAGTAACAAAGCCCAAAGATGTTTTAGTCCTTATCCCTTGAGTGTTACCCAATAGGTATGTGAAGTTAAAGGCTAGGGGAAGGCACGATGGACCTAAATCCCATTGGGCTAGGTTGTGTTTAGAACAATAAGACTACAAAACCCCAAGACTACAGAACACGGATGGATGGAGAGCACATAGATATCCACTAACTTCAACTGATAATCAAGGGAGAACTGAACAGAACAATGTCTCCTCTATGATGTCACAATTCTATTTTCATCAGCCAAGACTCTGATGTTTTTTTACCACAGGTGTCACGATTTATGCTGTTATTAGACTGCAAATGCATCACGCCTGTTTGATTAACTTTGGTAAAGCCGTTTAAGATGGATCGAAAGGTAATGCTGCAGTTGACACGCCAGCAAGGAGAGCGAATGTTTTCTTGTTGTGTCACAACTTTCATCTGTGAACTCACCTGATTTGAAGACACCACTGTGGCTTCTGAATAAAAGCACCCTCTGTTCTTAATGAACGGGAGACTCTGGCAGACAGACAGATACTCATTGGCAAGGATTTACATGAGTGTATGTTTATGCCTGTGTGTATGTGTGTGTATGTATTTTTATCTTACACCTGTATTAGAGTTTAAGACAACGCAGAGTGCTGACTGCGTGCAAAGCGCACACACTTACATCTACCATGTGTTCTGTCCGTCAAAGGAGATCTATTTTGTGACCGTGCCAAAGGTATATAAGTTTGGGTAATTTGAGGACAAGCCGAAGAAGCCAACAGCAACAACAATAACATCTACATGTATTAATTATTTTGTTATTAAACAACAACGAACGCTTCTTCCCCTGACTTGGGTCCATTATTATTCTGAGAAATCTACCAGAAGCCAACAGTTAATCTTTCTTCTACCTGTTCTGACAGGTTATCTGCACTTCAAAGTCTCCTTTACCTTAAAACAATGATGCAACCTCTAGTTCTTCAATGAGGAATGTCGAAGGGAATTGTGAGGAACTATTTAGAATTTTTACTCAAAGAACCATATGAACAACATATCCATTTAAAATTCTACAGATTTTTTTTTTCAAATGACTCTTTGAGGAACCATTAAAAAGGCATTTTTTCAATAACCCCTTAAAAGTGTTCTTGGAAGAACTTGTACGGTTGGCCCCACTGTGTGAATGTGAAGAACTCCAAAAGGTCTCTCTAAGTCCACTAATATTTAGTGTGGGATCAGCACTATCCTAGGTTTTATTGATCTGCACCAACCACAACCTACAAAAACTAACAACACAAAAGCAATGCAGCATCATCTCGAGGGTGGAGCGGCTCTCGCAAAGCTAACATTCCATGATCGAGGGCATGGGGGGGCATCGATCTCGGTCTTCCTGCAACTTACGTTCTCTCACCATCCATCCTGAACTTCCCCCATAATCTCTCATCCCCATTATCCGTCCCTGTAATCTCTGCCCTTCCCCCAACCTTATCAACATTATTCATCATCCCCAAGCATCTATCATCTTCACCACCCTCCACCCATCCCTTCCTCCCCATTATCCATCCTCATCGCCATTTTCATTCATCCCCAACCATCCATCACTGCCACCACCTATCCCTCCCCCATCGTCTGTCATCCATAATCAATTCCAACCTCATCCGATCGCTCATCACCATCCCCATTAATGTCCCTCCTATGAGTCACAGCAGTTTGGGTAAGTGACGAGAGATGCTGGCCTTCTACATGAGACAACCAAACCTGTAAAAGTGATGCACCTGATGCACTTCAACCAATTCCTACATACTGTTGAGTTCCAACGGAGGAATTTGTGTCCGAGTAATCCTGCCTTTTTTTCTAAGACCATAAAACCAAGCTAAACTGGAACCTCCCAGTCACACAGTTTTTTTCTAATGATTGATTTAGTGAATTTTATTTATTAACACACCCACCCAACACACTCACAACCATGCACACACACGCTGGATTAGATAAAATATATATGTGTCTGACTCATATTTTGAAACATAAAATCTGCCTCCATATCTCCTAATTAGAAACAGTTGTATTCTCGACCTTGCCTTTTTTTCTGGCAGTATGTCACCATTAACTACAACTACTTCTGTGTATTTTGTGCATCTAACAAATAAACAGGAACATCAAAATAACTATTGTAAACAGTTAGCTGGAAAACCTCATATTTCCAGCCAGAAAAGCGTGTTTAATTAGTCAAAGTATTTTATTTGCCAAGTGCACCATTACATTCTTAAAGCATGGCACGTGGCATCTACAGTGGGGAGAACAAGTATTTGATACACTGTTCCTACTTAGAAAGCATGTAGAGGTCTGTAATTTGTATCATAGGTACACTTTAGCTGTGAGAGATGGAATCTAAAACAAAAATCCAGAAAATCACATTGTATGATTTTTTTGTAATTAATTTGCAAAAATAATAACAGAAAATACAAAATATATATAACAATAGTGACTAAAAGCAATTTCTAGGGCCCAGATTCTTGTCCCTAAAAACACCCCATGATAGTTTTCTCTTCCCCGTCCTTCTGGAGGAGGGCTAGGTAAGAAACCCATGGGTATATATTGCACACGTAGATAACCCTCTGTCTATACACCCTAGGTTAGACGCAAGCAGCTGTTTTTTTAGCTAACGAAGTAACAGCCTGGAAGGGCGTAACAAGGGTGATTTGGATTGGATCACACAAATGTCTTCTGAAGTGAAAGGTGATGCTTGAAAATGTAGATAATAAAAATACATATGGGTGAATATGAATATGGGTGTCTAGACTTGGTATTTTAGTATTTTTTGCATATTGACATGGCACATTGCACACAAACTTGTTTAGGTCAACGTAACTACAGCCACATTGTGGTGCAATCAAATATGCGTATGACAGAATAACACTATGGAAAGCAAATGTATATAATGTTGCCTTGCCTATTATATTTCAAAAAGGGAGGTTCAAACTATTGTGATGTGGTCCATCAAAAACTCTCATTCAACCCAAAAGCCAGTGAATGCCATTTAATGTAACTTGCGTGTCTGCCACATGCTCTACTGAACGCCAAACAACATTCAGAGCCTTATGCTAAACAACCAAGTTCCCGGGAATGTAACTCCGGTTATATGAGTGGAGCGTAGCCCCCTAGAGGCGTAGCTCTAGCGGTTTACCCATGCCGCATAGCGGCCAACTGAAAAGAAAATGTACTAGCTCAGCCAATCGGGGCACACCTGCCTCTATATCTGAGCGTGTGCCCTTCACACCACGTCCCGTTTTTCTTCAGCGAGAATGAACGGGGACCGGTCAGGGCATCATGTCTAGGGGGCTACGCTCCATTCATATAACCGGAGTTACATTCCCGGTAACTTAAGTTATATGTCGTGGAGCTCCGCCCCCTAGAGGCGTAGCTCTAGCGGTTAACGGCGGAGCGACGCAAGCCAAATATTTACCCCTGCCGGGCCCCAAAAGAACCCCCAGGTTACACTCTTGAATATCCACTCTCTCTAGGATAAGGAGAGTGGATCTTCTCACATCCAATTCTGGTCTTTTCTAAGAAGAAAAAACCCAGCAAGGACGGAGCGAACATTACTGTTCGAAAACGTCAACGAAAAAATTTAAACAACCACAGAGAGAAATGGAGAACCAACAGTGCCCCATCCCGGTAACTAACCCGGGTCCCCTGTGGAACACGGCGGGAATGCTACCCCTTAGCCAAGTGGAGATAATCCGCACCTAACATTCCCAAGAGAATGTAATTCTACTGCGCAACATCGTTCCTCAGGCCTGTACTGAGAACGGAATGCGCCAACGAAGACGAAGTCACGTCTAACAGATAAGATCGGATAAAAGGAGACGGCGTCGACCACAACGCTGCCTCACAAATATCCACGACCCAAACCACACCAAAAAGAGCAGAAGAAGCCGCAACTCCACGCGTGGAGTGAGCTCTGATACCCTCCGGGGCCTGCTCCCCTATCGACTCGTACGCCGAGACGATGCATTCACATAACCAATGAGACATGCGCTGTTTTGACAGGGGCCGACCCAGCGATCTGTCACAGTGGCACTCAAACAGCTGAGGGGAGGATCTAATCAACTTGGTGCGGTCCACATAGTGCGCAATTGCGCACACTCCTCATCCTTATGAGGTGGAGGACAGAAAGCATGCAACTCGATTACTCGAGATCGAAAAGAACTTGTGATCGATTTAGGCACAAAAGTAGGGTTCGGTCGTAACACAGCCTTGCTTAAATCACCATTGATAAACAAGCAGTCCGAACGAGTGGAGAGAGCACAAAGATCACTCACCCGTTTCGCCGAACACAGAGCCAATAACATAGCTGTCTTCAAAGACAAGTCCTTCAACAAAGTCTGTGTCAAAGGTTCAAAAGGTGGTTCACACAAAGCACGTACAACCGTAGACAGCTCCCATTTCGGCACACCAGTCCTAACCACAGGGCGTAGGCGCCGCGTGCCAGTCATGAAGCGTTTTACCAGGGGGTGGCTGAAAACCGACCTCTCCCCAAAACCTTCATGACACGCAGAGATTGCCGAGACAACAGGTCCGCCCCTACATTCAGGATCCCCGAAATGTGGGCAGCTGTCAGAGAACGCAGGTGACTTTGAGCCCAGAGCCATAGATGCCTTGCCGACAAGTGGAGCGCAGGGGACCTGACTCCTCCCTGTCGGTTGATATAGGCCACCGTCGTTCGATTGTCTGATCGAACCAAGACGTGTTTTCCCTTGACCAACGACGTTAGGCGGGTCAAGACCAGCAGAACCATCTCCAGTTCCAGCAGGTTGATGTGGCGACCACTCCGTGGCCACACACCCTGGACTGCTTGTCCCTGACACACACCCCCCCATCCCGTCAAGGATGCGTCCGTGAAAACACTCACGAACGACGTCACTCTGCCCAGAGGAACCCCTCGGTTCAGAATGACTTGGTCCCTCCAGTAGTCTAGGTCTGCCCCTAGACACTCGGGGAGCACCAAACGATGGTTTTGTTGGCGCACGGGGTCTATCCGCTGCCCAGCAAACCATCTCTGTAGTGCGCGCATGTGTAGCAGCCCCAACGGTACTACAGCGTGGGCAGCTGACATGAGTCCCAATAGGGACATGATTGCACGCACGGGCCTCGTGCACGGGGGTCTGCAGAGGTGTAGCGCAGAGAGGATTCTCCTCATCCGCTCCTCCGATAAACGTGCCGTCATGGAGGCCGAGTCCAACCGGGGACCCAAATAGGCTACCTGTTGACTCGGCCAAGACGCGCTCTTCGACCAGTTCACCGCTAGCCCCAAGTGTGAGAACTGATTCACAACCTGAGTTGTGCGTTCCATTGCCAGCTCCGCTGACGACGCCAAAATCAGCAAGTCGTCCAGATAGGCCAGAATTCTGATTCCTTTCCTGCGTAAAGGCTCCAGCGCCGCTTCCACTCACTTTTGAGAAAGTGCGGGGCGCGAGCGCGAACCCGAATGGCAACCTGGCATATTTGTACGCCGTGCTGTGAAAAGCAAATCTGAAAAACTTCCTGTGATGAGGAATTAACGACACATGGAAGTAAGCATCTTTCAAGTCTATGCTCGTGCAAAAGTCGCCTGGAAAGATAGCTTCCAGTAGGCGTTTTGTTGTGAGCATCCGAAAAGATCGTTTCGCAACGCACTTGTTGAGAATGCGGAGGT
Organism: Novumbra hubbsi; assembly: GCA_016801125.1. Classification (NCBI taxonomy): domain Eukaryota; kingdom Metazoa; phylum Chordata; class Actinopteri; order Esociformes; family Umbridae; genus Novumbra; species Novumbra hubbsi. The sequence continues at coordinate 2,905 of JACXGK010001547.1, read as the reverse complement.
CCAAAATCGGCCTCATTCCCCCCGACTTTTTGGGCACCAGAAAAAAGAGGGAATAAAACCCCTCTCTCTTCTGCGCCTCCGGAACTACAGATATCACGTCTTTCTGGCTGAGCTCCTGTATTTCTGCCGACAGGGCTGCCACCTTCTCTGGCGAAGCCATAGCCGTCTCCAACACCCGAGAAAGGAGGGAGGGGTCGACAAAATTGAATCGGGTAACCCTTTCTGATTGTACGATTCAGCCACGCGTTGAGATTGCATCTCTGACGCCAATCCCAGTAGCGCTGAGACAACGGAAGAGCTCTCAATTGAGGAGCCTTCCGCAGAAAGGCACTGTACGTAACACTCGCCCTCACCGCCGTCTGAGCACTCCCCTTCGAAGGGGGCTCAACCCAAGGGGGGCGAAACTCGAAAGGGGGCAGGAAACACAGGGGTACTTGAAGAAAACATCTTATTGGACCCACCCAACGTAGTGGGGGTTGATAAGGTTTATTTTCCCCAAAGTTTATTTCCCCCGTTGAGTACTGTCACGCAACGCCGCTTGGTAGCTGGCTCAACCACAGGCCCGTCAATAGTTGACAATCTGTCCAATCTTACGTGCTCGGGATCCAGCACCCGTGCGCGTAACCAGGCACAACCCGTCCGCCGTAGACGCGGACCTGGTTGAAACCAGCAAGGTTGAGTTCTTAACGCTTGCGACAGAATCAGTCTGAACGCCGACTGATGAAAGTTTTCTCTTCTTCACTTTTCCCGAAAAGGGACGAGAACGAGAGCAACCCTGCACGTAAGGAAAAACTCCCTCAACTTCTGGGCGCGGTGACAAGGAATACCTTTCTCGCCAGCGCCACTGCTTATAACCAAAGGTATCTTATTCGTTCCGGCTATTAGAGCCGGTGCGAGATAAGTAGCCAATGGAGTAGCTAAACTGTCCCCACACGGAAAGTGAAGCTTAGGCGTAATTCGTTCAGGGGCATCAGACCCTACAGAATGAAAAACACTTGAAACAGAATAAAAATGCACTTTTTTATTCTTGGGCAAGGGGGCCGTGCCGGCAACAAAGCGCGACACCTCCATCTCCTCAGAACTAGGCTTCAAAGTGGGGGTTGAGGCGGCGACTGCGTTTACTCGACTGCGTTTACTCGCCGGCCAAGGTCCATTGTCAAACTTTGGGGCGAAGGTAAAGGCACCCGCTCTGCAGGTAGACATAGCCTGGGCGGAAACCTGCGCCTGCTGGTTCGTAGCCGTTGTTGTAGTCCCGCAAACAGCGTGAGCCTGGTTCAGATGTAAAATAGCCGCCAGCATCCGGGAGATCTCGCCCAACTCAAAAGATGAGGGGGCCGACGCACCCGATACCATCCTGGCGGCAGCTGATGCCAACAAGGCCACATTGTTGGAGGCCGCCACAGCCTGCGCCCCCAACACGTAGCACTTGTCCAACATGTGCACCGTGAACCGGTCCTTCGACGTGGGAAGCAGAGGCTTTTTGTTCTGCCAACCAATCTGTCCTGGCAGGAAATGTGCGGCCAACTCCTGTTCTAAAGGGGGCACAGCACGACGAACAGCCTCCTGTCGTCCTTCCACCATGGTGAATGGAAGGTAGGACCATACTGGCGCTTTCGCCAACACCGGAGCCGTCCAGGAACCTTCGGCATAATCCGAAAGTCCTGGTACGTTCGGCGCAGGCGCAGGTGACTCCTTAACCTGTTCAGCCCACGAAGCGTGGGACATGAACGAAACGGCTCTAGGAGGTGGAAGGGGGGGCAGAGGAATCTCCAGCCTCAGCGCCGCCTTCTCGATGACGGACTGGAACTCCATTCGAAGCAGGAATTTCGACTGGTCGCCACGAGCGTGAACTCCACACTCGAGCATCTCTGAGTCGGTTCTTCCCAACAGGCTTCCCGGTTCTTCCCAACGGAGAGGGGGCGGACTAACCTGCGTCAAAGGAGGGAGAACGTCCTCCAGTTCCAAGATGTCGCGGTCGTCGCCGTCCGACCCGCCGCTAGAAGGGGAAGAAAGGACAGCGTCCAAACTAACCTCCTCCTGAAAGAACTGCAGCCTACCCTGGCAAACAGCCAAAGGTAAGGCTGCACAGGCAGCACATGCTGGTGCCTCTAGAACACCCTCCTTGGCGTGCCACGGTCCAAGACACGACACACAAACAGTGTGCCGGTCTTCCCCGGTGTCCAAGGAGGAGCAGCGGCAGCCGGCTTCTAAAAATCTTCTCATGATGTTGTGATTCGTGAAGAATAAATCACCAGTAGTACATCTAGTTCAGTCGAAGCTGAAGAAAATGGGACGTGGTGTGAAGGGCACACGCGCAGATATAGGGGCAGGTGTGCCCCGATTGGCTGAGCTAGTACATTTTGTTTTCAGTTGGCCGCTATGTGGCATGGGTAAACCACTAGAGCTACGCCTCTAGGGGGCGGAGCTCCACGACATATAACGTAAAATGTTTTAGCTAATTGTATCAAGTAATATGACTAGCAACGCGCCTTTATAAACAAATTACGTTGTCCCAGGCTAGTTTTTACATAAAATCCTGAAATATTCTGAGAGTGGGAGGGTCAGCTGTCAAAATTACAATGTTAAGCTAGTTAACAATTTGTAATGAAAGAGTGAAACAAAACTTGCATTGTGATTTGAAAGTTTTAAATAGTGTTGAGTTGATAATCTGCTTCCCCCGGGTCCGAATCAGAGAATGTCCACGCAGTTCAAGTCTTTCCAAACAAAACACCTTTATTACAGATAGCTATCTGGAGATCGTTCCCCACAGTACAGCAGAAAAGATCTGAATTACTTTCACCTGGAGACAGTTTATATTCAGCCCCTCCCACCCCTCAATCATTGGATGTAATCTCTTGAGTGGGCTTCCTGGGTGGGCGTGTCCTTTTCATGCAGACCCAATCTC
>JACXGK010001546.1:0-67578 GCA_016801125.1 Novumbra hubbsi | reverse complement strand
ATGGAGACATGCTCTTAGACTGTAGTGTGTTCAGGGCTAGTGATGAGGGTCAGTGTTAATGGAGACATGCTCTTAGACTGTAGTGTGTTCAGGGTTAGTGATGAGGGTCAGTGTTAATAGAGACATGCTCTTAGACTGTAGTGTGTTCAGGGCTAGTGATGAGGGTCAGTGTTAATAGAGACATGCTCTTAAACTGTAGTGCTCAGGGATAGTGATAAGGGTCAGTGTTAATGGAGACATGCTCTTAGACTGTAGTGTGTTCAGGGCTAGTGATGAGGTCAGTGTTAATGTAGACATGCTCTTAGACTGTAGCGTTCAGGGCTAGTGATGAGGTCAGTGTTAATGGAGACATGCTCTTAGACTGTAGCGTTCAGGGCTAGTGATGAGGGTCAGTGTTAATGCAGCTGCGGTCCAGGGTGGTCCAAGACCCTGCCACTGGTGAACATACTGCTGAAGCAGGGGTTTGAATCCGCCTCATGGTCATTATATGTTCATTTGAGAGTGAGTCATAGAGAAGGGTTTCACCAAGGGTTTCACCAAGGGTTTCACCAATGACAAGGGTGTCTGATGTTTACATTTTGCTCTATGACCATTATATATAGTCAAACACAGTATCTGCAGCAGTAGTCAGTAATGGAAGCCTCTTCATGTGTGCGTAGAGCCTCCCTACCAACATAGCTTTGTGAGAGGAGCACTAGCAGATATACATTCAGATACGCACTAGCAGATCCACGTAGGTTTGATGGAGTCGGCTTCTTCACCAGTGTTACTGATGCAAAACATATCCATATCTTCTCAGAAAGTGATTGAGAGTCTGAAGAAAGACCTGATGAGCGAGATGAAAGCCCTGGCTATTCTAAAGGTAAATGTCTTCTGCACAGTTTACCATCAGGTGTGTTCATCAATACTCAGTTATTTTGTCTAAGCAGGCCTTCTATCTCAGTAGAGAGTAGTTGCTCCTTTGGTTAGTTGCTAATAGGTATCCTAATAGAACCCTTACACCTTAAATCTGATTTTGTGTTCCTCTGATATTTGAAAGATATATTTTCTTCTGGATTCCAAAATTACGATCTGTTCCATTTTTAACTGTATTTCAGGGTAAAATAGCAACATTTGAAGCAGAATTGCAACAGGAGCAAATGAACACTGCCAACGCCAGAATGGAACGTGGTCAGGAATTTGATGAGGCGTCATCAGCGACTAAGCAAATGGAAATGAAAACAGAAAAACTGAGACAGATGTATAATAAAAAATCTAAGGTAATCTAATGCCAATTTTTATTTTTTTCAGGGTGGTCAGATTCTGTGTGGAGTGTTTCAGATTCAGTTGATTATTTGTCTATTTCAGAAAATTGAAAGTTTGAACAACCAACTTTGTGATATTCTAACGAAAACCAAAAACACTTCAGATCAACTGGAACAGGAAAGAAACCTGAAACTTGAACATCGAAATACAGTAAAGGTAATATAAAGTAAAGTATTATATCATGTATTACACGTAATACACATATGATTTACAAGTGATATGGCCATTTTGAATATGAAGGTCAATCACAAGTCAAATTACATTGAAATCAGGCTTGACATTGTCATTGTGTGCCCATGGTCCCATCATTTCAATCTCTTTCATTATTTATAGGAATTACACCAAGCTGTTTCCAAGCGGTTTGACCAAGTCTTGAGCAGAATCACAGACCTCACTGCTAAGTCTAAAGAGTACCAAATAGGGTCCGACAATATGGAGAAGACAGCAGCCACTATGCCAGATGTCATTGAAGAACTACAGTAAGAATCCTCCCTCTACCCACAACCACCCTCTGCTCTGCCAGGATAATATAATATGCCTTCCTGTCTATCTAGAGTAGTTGGGATTTATTATCACTTTAAGCCTGTTGCACCAGAGACCCTGAAAATCTTGAATGTATTAGTTTGATTTATGTTGTCTTCGGAGCGTCGCCATTCACTGATGGGAAAGACGTGGCATTACCCAGGGAATCAGCTCCATTTTATTCCTAATTGATCCTCAACGGATGTTTTGCATGTATCAGGTCTGTGCGTGATGCTACAGAGTTCAAAAACCAAACAGCTACAGTGATCATGAACACCTTGGAACGTGACATCTCTGACTGTCAGCAACGGATAGAGCAAATGTTGAAAATGCACACCACTCTGTTCGAAACCAGACAACAGAAAATGCAGGAAATCAAGGTAAACAAACAATGGGTCCTTTGGTTCCTTCCAAGGGGTTTTGGTTTATCATGTGCTCACTGTATCTGATCATAGATATTCCTTGAGAAAGTCTTAGGGGGTCCTTATCTTATTATGTCGTTATTTGTGGATTAGTGTCAGTAGAACTACTCACCACAATCCAGTGTTAGAACACCAGCGTCCTCAGCAATTAAAAATGACATGCCAAGGTTAATTTTGTCATGTTTTTTAAAGGAGTGACAACGGTTAAAACCTGATTAGGCCTCTCCTGTTTGGTGACTCTTCTTTTGTTGGACATTTGCCCTATTCAGTAACCTGTTTAATTGCCCCGTTCATATAAATACAAAGCTTCTGTTTCCAGCCTCACACCATTGACAACATACTGTAGGAACACTTTTTCACAAATTGCATATTTTTTTATTCACCTGAAAAAGTGTGCATTATTGGATTTTTAAATGCTTTGTTTTAATCGGAAAGCCATGTTTATTGTAAGGTTTTCATCAGCAGCATGCAAGATAGGATTATCAGCCCAGCCAGAGCCTCGTGGCTGATGGGAGTCTCACATGGCTTATCTAATGTGAAATCGCCATGTGGTATGTAGTTTCATTAAACGGTGATCAAGAATGCATTAGTTCAAAACAAGAAAAGGCAATGGAGCTTAGGCCGCCATGCATCTGCGAGTGCAGCAACTTTAAAGAAGTTGTTGGCGTGAGACAATTTAAGAATTAGGAAGTCTTCCTCATAGACACAAGTCCCATTAGCCTGTTAAAAGGCAGTCATGCAAAAAGAGCTTTAGCCTTTTTCACTTGAAAAAAATCAAATGGAATCAACAATCGGCCTATACCCTGTCTCACCAAATGAAAAGATGGAGTTAGAGAGAGTGTTAAGTTATAAGGAAATGGGTTACTTTGATCATTAGGTTCAATATAAAGCACACACATAATGTCTGCATTAGCATAACATAATAAGCACACTAAGCATTTGGTAACCGCTGTGCATGACTTAGAGACTTGCGTTCACAATGGCTGGGTACATTGGAGAATACACAGGAGAAAGATGCCGACCTCACATTATCATTGGAAGGCCCTGGAGGTCACCGTGACTGTTGGATGTGGTGGTGAGGGTCACTGTCAGGTAGAGCCCATTATCATGGCCGGCAAAGCTCAAATGAGGCAAGCGTGTGTGGCGTTTACCATGGCCTGCTCGTCTTCTTTCGTCAGGGTCCACCGACAGAACTCCCCTCTGTTGCCTGAATATAGGCGGACTACCACAGAGCAGTACTGAGTGGATTTAAATGAAATGAAATCAGGGAACGTCTTTGTGTCCCCACAGTAAACGGTCTGCCGTCCTGCGAACGTTTCCTAAGCGTTTCCACCAGGAACACGGCGTCTTCCTCGGTGAAGTTAATCAAGCGGCTAGCTGACGTTGGGCGTAGTAGTCACCGCGGACAAAGTAAACAGCGCCAACAAACTGCCGACGCCATCAGTTTCTTATGGGCAATGAAGTGGAATTTGTTCCATTTACACTTCAGACAACAGCACCCATCACATGGGCTTTGTCAGTGCGGCTGTATGCCTTGCCTGCTGTAATTAAACCTGAAATCAATAGCAGGCATTTGTCATGTTTACAGCCGCTCTCTCCCTCTCTCTCTCTCTTTCTGCTGGGTTAAACTCATCACTTTAGTGCTGCTGTTGTTGTGTTTTACTGCGGAGACACACTCCATTATGTTTCTCCTTCTGCAGGTACAGTACGGTCCTGTCCAGACAGTCACCAGGACTCAGCAGCACCGCGATCCAATCCGGTGGGAATAAATGGGCTTGAGAAATGACAGGAGAGCAGGCAGAGAGATAAACACTTACTCAGTGTTATTGCTTTGCTTGATTCCCTGAATCACACAACACGTACAGGTTCCGCCTACTAAATAACCAGTTACAGCACATGTCATTAGACATGTGTTGTAAACCGAGTGTGCTGTGTCCTAAACACACGTCCATGGCTTTACTCTTAGGCCTGTGGTTTACGAAAGAATGCTTAGCTATATCCCCTTCCTTTAGTCGCAGCCTGGGACAGTGATCCATATCTTTGATCACTTAGCATCTCACATCCAACATGCAGTACAACTGCTGCTTCAGCGTGTATTGGGAGGGCCGTAGTAGCTCCCCTCCACTAGGGATTGATGGAAGCAGCCACCATGATGGAAGTCTTCGGTCATACTCTACCCAACCTGCCTGGTCTACTTAATGCTGTCTGTGACTGGACTATTCTCATGAGCCTTGTTAAGCGCTTGAAATGTCAGGACACTTTATTATCAAGATCAGAATGTTTTTTGTATGTGCTACAGGCTGACCTGAAGGTAGCTCTGACAGAGAACGGGGAGTTGGCCCATGAGTACCGAGTCCTTCAGAGAGCCCTGATGATCGCCAAGCGGGAGGCTCTGTGTGTGTTTGGTGAGAAGAACCGGGCGGAGGAATCTTTCCATGACCACAAACAGGTGCACTCTTTATGGCGCCTGATTTCCACTTCCTAGTGAACCTTTGAATGTGTTGAAATCATCATGTGACATCATTGTTATTTTATGTACAGCTTATTTGTGTGGTCAGTCATTCCCGGATGGTTTTAGTTGGGCAGCCAATGAGGAGGTTGCCGCAGTAATCCGATCTTGATGAGGTCATTTAACTGTGGACGGATGATGGATGTGATACAGTAGCGTTTCTGTCCACGGGGAGTTCAGAGAGGCAGTAGGTTTATGCAATTCATGCAAACACATACAGTGGGGAGAACAAGTATTTGATACACTGCCGATTTTACAGGTTTTCCTACTTACAAAGCATGTAGAGGTCTGTCATTTTTATCATAGGTACACTTCAACTGTGAGTGACGGAATCTAAAACAGAAATCCAGAAAATCACATTGTATGATTTTTTTGTAATTAATTAGCATTTTATTGCATGACATAAGTATTTGATCACCTACCAACCAGTAAGAATTCTTTAAGAAGTTCAAGATTACGGTCAATCACCTTCGGTCTGGGGCTCCATGCAAGATCTCACCTCGTGGGGCATCAATGATTATGAGGAAGATGAGGGATCAGCCCAGAACTACACGGCAGGACCTGGTCAATGACCTGAAGAGAGCTGGGACCACAGTCTCAAAGAAAAGCATTAGTAACACACTACGCCATCATGGATTTAAATCCTGCAGCGCACGCAAGGTCCCCCTGCTCAAGCTAGCGCATGTCCAGGCCCGTCTGAAGTTTGCCAATGACCATCTGGATGATCCAGAGGAGGAATGGGAGAAGGTCATGTGGTCTGATGAGAAAGAAATAGAGCTTTTTGGTCTAAACTCCACTCGCCGTGTTTTGAGGAAGAAGAAGGATGAGTACAACCCCAGGAACACCATCCCAACCGTGAAGCATGGAGGTGGAAACATCATTCTTTGGGGATACTTTACTGCAAAGGGGACAGGATGACTGCACCGCATTGAGGGGAGGATGGATGGGGCCATGTATCGCGAGATCTTGGCCAACAACCTCCTTCCCTCAGTAAGAGCATTGAAGATGGGTCGTGGCTGGGTCTTTCAGCATGACAACGACCGAAAACACACAGCCAGGGCAACTAAGGAGTGGCTCCTTAAGAAGCATCTCAAGGTCCTGGAGTGGCCTAGCCAGTCTCCAGACCTGAACCCAATAGACAATCTTTGGAGGGAGCTGAAAGTCCGTTTTGCTCAGCGACAGCCTCGAAACCTGAAGGATCTGGAGAAGGTCTGTATGGAGGAGTGGGCCAAAATCCCTGCTGCAGTGTGTGCAAACCTGGTCAAGAACTACAGGAAACGTATGATCTCTGTAATTGCAAACAATGGTTTCTGTACCAAATATGAAGTTCTGCTTTTCTGATGTAACAAATACTTATGTCATGCAATAAAATGCAAATTAATTACTTAAAAATCATACAATGTGCTTTTCTGGATTTTTTTAGATTCCGTCTCTCACAGTTGAAGTGTACCTATGATAAAAATTACAGACCTCTACATGCTTTGTAAGTAGGAAAACCTGCAAAATCGGCAGTGTATCAAATACTTGTTCTCCCCACTGTAGATGCTAAGTTCACTATGCAGTCTTGAATAGGTCGCTAAATGAAAACACGTCTGAAATAGCACCCTATTTCCTATGCAGTGCACTTGTTTTAGCGGAGCCACATGGGCCCCGGGGAAAGACCTATGCACTAGATAGTAAATAATGTACCTTTTGGGAGGCGTAGTAAGTGTCTTGTGTCAATGTGTTTCAAGGTGACATGTTTCATTTTGTTTGCGTTACGCATTAGCTTCTGTTCACTAGGTGGGCAGTGGAGGAGAGACCCATACCAAGGTACAGGAAAGAGAGAAGGGAATGACCTTGCAAAGCGAACACTCCTAAAGGTTATGGATGAAAAACCACAGGACAATTTATACTCCCGAAGTTGTTAAATGTGACTACTACAGAACAACGTATACCTTGGAAGGTGTCAAATAAGAAACTATAGAACAGCGTATACTCCCAAAGGTGTTGAATCGTTGAGAGGGACTGCAGAACAGATCATTCACACTGTTTTTGCCTTTATGGTCTGGGGCACAATTTAACTTTGATCTGGAGAATAATTGTAAATGGCAACAATATTCTATAGTCTAAACAGGAAATAAAACATGCACTCATTTTGGCAATAAGCAGTTGACATGATTTGTTTCCGAAAATGACTAATACCTTTACTCAAAAATGTCCTCATCTGACTACATGAATGTTATCAAGTGGGAAATGCATGCAGAAATAAAATCCTGTGGACAGGATTCTCCACGCTCATGATCAAAGCCTGATTTTCTTTTACTCTGGATTCAGCCTTCCTCAACCATTTCTGTTTGTTTCAACTCTGGAAATGTTTAGTTCAGCAGCATCGTCCTATAAATCACCTTCTACCCGAATCAAGCTTAATAATATGCCTGTAATTTACTTCACTGACTAACTATAGAGAATATAGTATAATCAACGTTGACATAATGTGTCTTCAGAATTACATCTGATGCCGTTTTGGTTCTTATCATACTGCTTACTCAACCAAGATTTCTGTATCAAAAACCTTACGCGCCGGAAGGAAGATTACCTTCTTTACAAATAGATGAACTAGTTTTATTCTAATTCTAATTAAGGAAACAACCTCTTTAAAGAAGCTTAAAAATAGATATAGATATGTTTTGTTTTAGTCAAATAAACAGTATTTTTCCTTAAAAAAAAGTAAATAAATACATGAACAAAGGTAATGATAGCATAACATCAAAAGGGACACCACGCATAAGTGTTATGCCTTGAAGGGAAAGATGTTATGAAGAGATGTAGGCATGATCACTCCTTTTAGGATTTACATAATGGACACATGTGCCCTACTATAGATGGAGGGGTGTTACTCATGGCCCAAAACTTGAAGTATGTTGATAACATATCCTAGATAAAAAGGGGACGTCTGCTCGCTGCTTTGCTGCTTTTAGACTTGATCTTGTAATAAAGCTTTAGGGATTAAGATTGACTTCTGTCTTGACTAGGCTACCTCGCGATTACATCTGCAGGACAAAAATACACTCATTAAGAGGAGGGGAAGCTACGCCTGTTTTTTATTAAATTAAATGAATTAGGAAAAAAAATATATTGTTTCGATGTGTGATTTAAAAGTTTAAAGGCACCAAAAGCACAATCATGTTCTCTACCCCAAGACAAAAATAAAGCACCATGCCTTCTTTCAAATTGGTGGTTGTTTGTAGAAGTTGTGTTTCCTGTAACGTCCTAGTGGAGCAAGTAGTGTGGAAAGAAGCAGAAGGGTGTAGCTTTTTATTTAGAAATCACAAAATTCTGAAAAAAAAGGGGATTAAATTGAAGTGAACAATAATTATATGTAAACGAATATGAATTCAGAAAAGTTTAGCCATGACCTGTAAGAATAAGCTGTTAGTTATAGTAACCCTGATGGGCAAGCGTGTTGAAGACATGTTGAAGAATTTCTTACAAAACACCTGTAATGTTTGGGACATTAAACCCTCAGAAACACAAATTATGCCACTGCTATTGATTTCTTTAAAGCCTATGTTTTTTTTTTTTTTTTTACCAAGACTTAACTTTAAGTGTTTTGTGAAATCAAGAAGTTGTGCCGCAACACCTCATAGCTATATATTTAGATAATTGGATGTTGGGGATAACACACTAAGAGATCTTATAATGCTTTTTAGACAATTACTTGCTAAGACCCACTTTGCTATGACAAGCCTGAATGAGCTGTGGTGCAACCAATTGTATTTATAAATCACCTATTTTGTGATGTTTCACATGATTTTAGGTTAAATACAAAAGTGGCTTGGAAAAGTGGTCAAATTCACATGTCTAGAGTTTGCCAAAAGGCCAGTTGGAGAATCTCAGAACAAATGGAAGAAGGTGCTATGGTTTGATGAGACAAAATTAGAACATTTTGGCCAGAACATTTTGGCTTTCCCTGCTGACTTTTGTGAAGCACCCAGGCTATTGTTGCAGCATGTACCGTGTCTCCCAGCTCAGCTCATGGCTGAGACAAAGTTGCCACTGGACTCTTGTTGGACTCCTTTATTCCATATGAAGTTGGGCTTTATTCTCTCAATATTTTTTATGACTTCTGTTCTGGGGGATATCTGATGCCTTGGAAATGTCATGAAAAAGTATTTTATCAGGGCAGTGTAGCAAAAGTGCATAATTACCAGGGGCACTGTATTTAGTTTGAATCTTCTCAAAGTATACAGTGCGCCATCAGATGAATATCCTTTATTTCTCAAACTGCCATGACACAAAGCAGTTGTCTCTCGTCTTTCTGTGTATTCCTGCTTACAGACTCAAGGCACCCCTTGCATGTTGCCATAGCAACCTGTTTCACATTGATTTGAACTCAAACGTGATTTTTAAGTTTCACTTTTTATTATTTTACTTATTATTATTATTATTCCCAAATTGTTAGTGCAATTTGTTTTTCAGCTATGTAACTAGCCAGCATGCTGATATTATATTTATTATTTTGTAGATATGATTTATAGTTTCCTGCCACTGAATTATAACATAACATAGCGAGCCAACCTGACAAGACAAAGCATTGCAGTGTGGGTTTTGTAGTATACGTATCTTGATAGATTATGTCCAAAAATTTGACATTGCCTGCAAGCGTCTTCTAACAAATAATGTAGAAAGATGTCATAAAATATATTACCTTTTCGATACTGTTTGTCATAGGAAGTTGTGCATTATGATAGATTACAACTTTAAAAAAACACTTAAATATTCCCTATTGGAGATTTTGAGCTAGCAGTAGCAAACGTTAGCTGAAATTTTCAAATAGCTGTTTAAAGAAAACTCACCTGTGTTACTGTTTTCTTCGGCCTAGATGAGAAAATTCTAAAATGTATATGAAGATTTTTTTTAAAGGTTATTAATGTGATGATTTCTGTGGTCCTCTAGCAATCATATTCCTTTGTTATTGTCAGTCCTCAGCATTACATGGTTTCATACAGGGTGTGTAGATAGCAAACTCCGGGCCAGAGAAGATAGAGTAACAGTTAAGGACCCAGGAAACTGATGGGAGGAACATCAGTTGGGAGGAACATCAGTTGGTCGACAGCCCATAAAGTTTCATACAGGGTGTGTAGATAGCAAACTCCGGGCCAGAGAAGATAGAGTAACAGTTAAGGACCCAGGAAACTGATGGGAGGAACATCATAGCACACGTTGGTCGACAGCCCATAAAGTAGCAGTTTTGTGTACTGCAATGGCAGGCCCACTCCAAACATGGTAGAAGCTTTGTGGTTTGGAGAGCCTGTAGAATAGTGGATATTCAGCAGAGGGAGCCAATGGAAGCTCTTTCTTTGGCTCCCTACTGTGTGTCTGACTCAAACCATGTTTTACAGGCTTTGACCTGTTATAAGACCAACAAAGTAGTAAGCTTAGATTCTGGAAACATTCAGAACGGATGGCATTTGTTAGAATGACATATAGTACAGTAAGTCTATGTTGGTGTCGGTGTCTATTTCAAATCACCTGCACGGTTAACATTTTCAGTTCTCTTTTTTTGTATTATTCTTTCCCTACCAATTCTTTCTTCTAATAATCCCCTCTCCCTCCTGATCAACTAGTTTAGTGGCAACTTAAAAAATGGTTTCCAAAAGCAATGTGTTATTTCTCCTCTAATAGCATCTTTTACTTTATGCTTCATGTAAGTGTGTTCTTATCACCGCATGTAAGTATTGCTTTGTTTATGTGGTTGGAGCTTTCAGCAGAGGTTTTTAACAGGGCACGCCATAAAGAGCATTCCTGTTATTGTGTTTCCTTCAGCAGTTGATGGCTGAGCTAATTCGCTTTAGTTTCTCTATGCACTGGGGAACACATTGCCAAGCAATGATAAGCTTTGTAGGAAGAGAGGAGAGATGGAGGGAAGGAGAAAAGCAATGGCATCTATCAGAATTGAAAGAAACCTCTATGCTTGAAACTATGTTCAAATAATAAAGCGAGCAGCATGTCTTTCCAATAGACTAGGAATAATTTCTAGTTTCGGTGGGGGGTTCATGACTCTGTGTGTATGTGTAAAATATGTCTTGAGGGGATTGGTATAAAGTTAAACTGGGTGAAGTAGAAATATTTTACTCATCAGCTTTGCAGTCACAGAGTTTGCCTCGGCTAGAACAAAACTGCTGAAGCATTTAGAGAAAATTAACCCCCCATCCTGGCAGCCAGATGTGACTGGATTCTGATGACTGCACACGAGTGGGCAGAGAAACCAAGAGACTGTGAAATTCCTGTCAGGCCCGTGTACTGCAGAATGGGCTATTGACTGCTTTCTCTATTCCCCTCCATCATTCTTCTTGAACACTGCCATTAATTTCCTCTCCTGCCTTACCAATTCCTTTTCTCTCTCTTCCCGCTTTCTCCCCCTCCCAGCTTTCTTTGTTGCAGAAGAGGATGCACAAAGCTGTGGTGAAATCCTTCAGACAACGCCACCTCCACAGCCTGGCTGACCTGGCCAGCTTCCAGATCCTCTCTAACGAGAACAACCAGAGAATGAAAGGCGTCCAGGTATATATGTGCTCCAGGAGACGCCCCTGTGAATCCACACGCAGACAACATGGAAACCGTCTGGGTTCAAGGAGTTCTTCCTCAGTTGCTCAGCCCGCCACAGCCTTCTCCTTTATATCACGTGTGTTGGTTTTAGGGCTTTGGGAGGATCCACGAGTTGAGTTGATTGTTCTATTTAATGGCAGCCCAGTCGTCTAGAAACGTAGGATAAGTTCCCATGATGCTAAGAATTTACGCGTCCCAACTTGAAATCGCGGTGAGCTTATCATTACGCCTCGGTTGGCAAGGACCTGCAAACCCCTCACTAACTCACAGTAAAACACACCACTGTCACCACGGACAGACCGCCCTGCCTACCTCCATCCAGCGGTCACCAGGGCAGCAGGGGGATGTGATTGATGTGTCGCTGGGAGAGGCCTTGGCATGTGAGGGCCCAGCATCATGAGGCCAGCTCCGGCTCCTCTCCACAGTGGCTCCAGAGGCACTCAGGCCGTTGCGTCCGCTACGTCTTCACCGCGTGGCGTTTGGCTGTGCGTCTGCCATCTGCTTGTTGTGTAACCCATGTGATGGGTCTCTCTGGTGGGGATGGTGGCTGATGAATAGCCACCTACAACTACAACTCCTCGTTCCTCGATGGAAAGACCCCTTTGGCACCTTGCTCAGGTTTCGCCGGAGATGTGGCAGGCACGTATTTTGAATTTGCAGCGTTTCATGGGGAAGCGGAGATCTTCAATTACCGGATAATGGCCAGCTAATATGTGGTGAGACGTGGGAGGAGGTCAAAGCGGACAGGAGGACGGTGATGAATCTTTATGAAATGCCCCGTCCTGTAGCCCCAGCAGCGACCGTCATACTGTTGCAGGCAGGTGCCGTTCAACCATGGGCCCATTCACATCCTCTCATAGCCATTAGATGTTTTATACTGAGGTGTTTACCCTCAGCTGCGTTCTCTACTCGCTGCTCTTTGGCTGTGACAAGCAGCATGTCAGTTGGGTGTTACCAATCTAGCACAAAGACAATCCCCGGCTTCTTTGGAATTCAAATTAAATGCATCTGATTTGATTGGATTAGACTTCTTTCCAGGTAGCATCTTTGATTTGACTCCGTCTCTGGTCTACACTACACAGGGAGTAATAACACATCGTGATTATATCCCTCTCCATCCGTTCCTTCTCCTGTTTTATAGCCGACATGCTTTTTGATGGGTCTTGTCCAGCCAGACATTTACAGTCAGTCAGGGAGGGAGAGAGCAGTCATGTCTCCCAGGCCTAGTAGGGGAGAGGAGAGGAGGGGAGGCCCTAGACAGCTGAACACAGAGCAGAGGGGAGAGCAGGGCAGGGAGGAGTGGAGCTCTGAGGAGGAGGTGGGGAGGAGCTATCAGAGTGCTGCAGAGTGTGAAGGACAAAAGAGCTGGTGTATTGAAGCGCAGCGCACCGTCACCCGTCACAGCCCAGCACAGGGTCCCTCGGAGCAGAGCAGCTACTCACTCTAAACCCCCACCCTGCTCCTCCAGACTAGAGCAGACTTTACTACGCACTGAGGAATGCTTAGACTCCGGCTCCTAACTGAGAGTGGCGCATCTAACAAAGAAAGCCCTTAGAGCAGGTCAGTCTACAAAGACACCTTCCGAGTTGTACATGCTTTAAAATGAAAGAGCCCGTTGTGTGGCGATTATAAAAATTACGCTAAGCATCGCCGTTCCCGCGTGGTTCTGCACCAACACAGCCAGAGAAACTAGAACAAATGAGCCAAAATGGAGTGGACCTGGATTGAGTCCTTCCGGATGCTGTACTAATCTGTGTCCTCTTAATCGCCCCTGAACAGGACATTGGAGAGGCCTGGTTCACGCTTTCACCGCTCAGACACGCTGACGTTATGAAAACCAATGGTATTTATTTGCTTTGCAGAAGCTTCAGGCGAATAGAGGGGGAGGCGTGGCTGGTAGGGGAGACCAGAGGGTGTGTGTGTGTGTGGTGATGGGGGTAAGTGGGGGGGAGGGGGGCTGTCATCCTGTAACAGTGCTGCCAGAACTGGCAGTTGGGTTTCTGTGTTCTGCCAGTTGACACCAGGGATGGCATAATTGACAATGGCTAACAGCGGCGAGCCTCTCGGAGCGGAGGGCTTGTTGAATGGCCTGCATGATAGCGGCAGACGCCCACTAGCCACGCTCCCCGGGGAAAGTAATCCAAGATCCTGTTTCTGATATAATTGTTAGTCAGAATTTCTGCATGGCTAGGTCGGTTCAGATTCCCAAGCCGGTTGACAGTGCCAGGCAATTTAATAGAAAAACTTGATGCAGAGGTTTTTTTTTTTTTTAAACAGAGGCCCACTGAACCCGGACCGCGGTCCAACCAGGAGGCTCTCACTCCCGGTCCCGGTCTCTCCTTTCACAAAAGGAAGAACAAGACCCTGGGTGTGACTTCCTCTCCCTGCCTGAAGCCCGCCAGGAGAGCAGCCTGTAATGAAACAGGCAGAGAAATTGAAAGAGGAACATCGAATCAACATGCGTGTCTATGTGTCAGTTCCAGAAGTGGATGTCGAGCCTCTTCCACGGAACCACGTCCATCCAGTCAGCATTGTTTTTCTTAATTAGCCGCTATTAATACTGGTATCCATTGATTCTATTCGCCCCCTGATTCAAACAGGAGGAGTTGTCAGATGCGATCCAGCGCGCCTCTGCCGTCCTGCTCTCTCTGTCAGACGACTCAACTACCAGGGATGAAGCGGTGATGATGCCGGCGTCAGAAGGGAAGAAACAAGCCGGTCCGGATGCAGTTGGATTGAACAGGAAGAAGAAGATGCCTACCGTTCTGATAACAGTGTAATTGGACGTTCACCTGGAGCCAGACGACTTACTTACCCCAGCACGCTTCACTCATTCACTAGCCCCCCTCGCCCTCTTACCAGCAGCAGATCCATAACAATGAAACAGGTGACTTTCATGCTGCTGTCAGGACTGATCTAATTTTAGCTGGGTGAATGATTGCAATTGGCTTTGCCTCATCAGATAATTAATCTATGTCACCATTAATTGGAAAAGAGAATAATTACAGGCAGTGTTGACAGAAATTCTACGCTTCTTCAGATTTTTGACTAGTAAAACCCTCCGTGACCTTAACTAGTGCTTAGTACACCACTTCACCCCTGTGACCAGCGCCCAAGCACAACACATCCTCCCAGTAGATAAGCAGCACACATCCTCCCAGTAGACAAGCAACACATCCTCCCAGTAGACAAGCACAACACATCCTCCCAGTAGACAAGCAGCACATATCCTCCCAGTAGACAAGCAACACATCCTCCCAGTAGACAAGCAGCACACATCCTCCCAGTAGACAAGCAGCACACATCCTCCCAGTAGACAAGCAACACATCCTCCCCGTAGACAAGCAACACATCTTCTCAGTAGACAAGCACAACACACATCCTCCTAGTAGACAAGCAACACATCCTCTCAGTAGACAAGCACAACACACTTCCTCCCAGTAGACAAGCAACACATCCTCTCAGTAGAAAAGCACAACGCACATCCTCCCAGTAGACAAGCAACACACATCCTCCCAGTAGACAAGCACAACACATCCTCCCAGTAGACAAGCACAACACATCCTCTCAGTAGACAAGCAACACATCCTCCCAGTAGACAAGCAACACATCTTCTCAGTAGACAAGCAACACACGTCCTCCCAGTAGACAAGCACAACACACTTCCTCCCAGTAGACAAGCAACACATCCTCTCAGTAGAAAAGCACAACGCACATCCTCCCAGTAGACAAGCAACACATCCTCCCAGTAGACAAGCACAACACATCCTCTCAGTAGACAAGCACAACACATCCTCCCAGTAGACAAGCACAACACATCCTCTCAGTAGACAAGCAAGATTTCTGTTGTTTCATTTTTTCCTTTGGTCTCCCTCCATACTCTTTTGGAAAGATGTCTCCCTCAATCACTTTTCAATATTCAATCTTAATTTTGTAGAAGTTTAGCATTTTCAATGAGCTGGAGATGAATGATTAATGAATAAATTTAAATGCTTCATTTTGTCCACGGATCATTAGTTAAGTCCTTTGTGGGAAGGACCTGAGAAAGGAGGGAAAATTATTGAGACATTAGCCTGGAGCAATCCAGGGGTAAATATTTTGCACGTTACTAAAGGATGTTGTATAGCGGGTGCAGTTTCCTACTGGCTTTCTAACTACAGAACCCCCAGGTAACGCTGCTTTCAATGTGGCACATTTCACCTGAATCACACCTAGTATTTGTTTGGAAGAGATAATTGACTTTTATCATTTCATCAGATATGCATGTACGCTTTGCTTCTCAGGCCTACTAATGATGTGGCACATTTATATTTATTAAACAAAAAAAAATCGTATTCACTTTGATAAACATTAGCGATTCTAATATTAGCACGACCATATTGTTTATATTTCCATTATTGTGATGGGACAATTTAGGACTATCACCGTAGAGTTGGTCGTTGGATTTGTGTTGGATCTTTTTTTCAATGTTCTTGAACTCACCTCAAGTAAAGGAGACAATGTAATGTCCTTTTAGGTCACTCAACCAGGGGATTTACAGTATACTGTTGGTCCTGGTCTATTGTGTTCTGGTTGTCTGTGTGGTTAAACGAGATGTTGTGTGTTTGTTGTTGGCAACAATACTGAGTTACAGTTTTTATGGCAAAGGACAACAATTTAGTTATTTTATTTAGTTACAATAGATTGCTGTAACCATAATTGGGTTCCTCAACCAGCATATCTGGGATGCCTCTGCAGGTTAGTGTGTTAGTGTTTCAGTGGTGTTTCAGATCAATGATACTTACCTGGGATCCGGTTTATTCTCTTAAAGCACCTTGAGGACCTTTTTGTTTATTTTTTATGCCACCACACTCTCACCATCTCTTTAAAATAGCAATATCTCAAAAGAAGGCACCTTCCCAACGCATTCATCTCCTCTCTTTGCATCTAATCAATCTTCAAAATAAATGATACTGAACCAGAGCTGGCTGTCATCACATTTGTCTGGAGGCAAGACACAAGTTACAAACACCTGAATGGTGCTACTTTTTACTGGCTCTACTGATGTGTACTTGTCTGCGCACAACTGTAGTGTGGTGTAATGTATAGGAACTGACATACACATGTATAGGAACTGACATACACATGTATAGGAACTGAGACATACACATGTATAGGAACTGGCATACACATGTATAGGAACTGAGACATACACATGTATAGGAACTGACACACACATGTATAGGAACTGAGACATACACATGTATAGGAACTGACATACACATGTATAGGAACTGACATACACATGTATAGGAACTGAGACATACACATGTATAGGAACTGACATACACATGTATAGGAACTGACATACACATGTATAGGAACTGAGACATACAAATGTATAGGAACTGACATACACATGTATAGGAACGAGACATACACATGAAGTCTGAGACTAAATCATACACATCTCAGTCTGAGACTAAATCATACACATGTATGTCTGAGACTAAATCATGCACATGTGAGTCTGAGACTGAATCATACACATGTAAGTCTGAGACTAAATCATACACATCTAAGTCTGAGACTAAATCATACACATGTATGTCTGAGACTAAATCATACACATGTAAGTCTCAGACTAAATCATACACATGTAAGTCAAAGACTAAATCATACATATGTAAGTCTAAGACTAAATCATACACCTGTCTGCTGTACAGTATTTGATGTTTATGACATGTTACACACGCACTGCTCAATATTGTACCTAAGGCATGTCTTTGTTGTACTCATTTGTGATATGTCAAAGTCAGTGAAGGAGCTTCCACTGCATCACATTGACGGGTCTGTAAGCTCAGCAGGCCAGTGATGGCAGGATGGACCATAACCATGACTGGAGTAGTGAATGGACTGGTATCAAACACATGAAAGCCAGGTACGATTATGTTTATTCCGTGTATTCCTGTCCTCCCAATAAAGGTGTCACCAGCCGTCTGTGTTGTAAAGATATTGTGGGAAGAAGTCATTTGCAGAAATAAAACATGTAAAAAAAAGACATTGCATTGCACAAAGAAAAATTACAAAGGACAATGTTTCTGGGAAAAGAAGGCAATACTTTCTGTGCTGTTGACTGTTGGCTTCCCAGAATAGTCCCCGCTAAAACCCCATTGTAAAACCAGGGGTTGAGTTCAATAGGTATTTATTTACGAGTTACAGAAAGAAGGCAATGGTTATATGTTTCAAGATGGCCAGCGTAGAGAGCTGTAGAGAGTTGAGCCATGAAGCACACAGAGGCTAGGAAATAATAGACTTGAGAGAGGTGCTACTGTGTCTAACATATCAATGAGGGAGAGGTTGCCAGGTTTCAGTGGACACAACAGGATCAGGCCCTGGACTTAACAAAGAGAGGGCCAATTGCTACTGTAGGTTCCTAGATGGACCTTTTCAAAGTGTTGTGTAGACAGGCAGCCAAGCACAGTCCTCAAGCTTTTAGGATATATTCAAGAGGGTTTCCTAAAATAATTAAAACCCTTTTAATTTCTCTCTTTTCACAGTCTGACAGGTGAAATTGAAGTTTAGAAGTTGTCATTCATTTGTTTCTTGGAATAGACAACTGCAGTTTGGACAGGACATTCTTTTTCGTTCATTATTCCAATACCATCTTACAATCTAGTAAGACAGCCAAACCAGGGAGGCTGTTAACGCTCAATACGTTTTAAATCATTACAAAGCTGGACATATATCGGATATTCCAATAGATTCCAATATTTGACAAACCACCCGGAAAACATGACAAAACAATGTATCACTAAGACAATACAACATGTTCCCTGTGTTTCCACACCCCTTTGATTTTCAAGACATTTATCTTAACAGGATAATAATTTGTGAAAGTCTGTGACATTTGTGGCTAGCTAGCATGATAATAAATTCATGGCTCAGAACATTTTTTAGTTAATTAGAGTCAATCAATCCCAACTTTGCTCACTTACCGGTGTGAAACCAGAGTATAATGAGCAGAAATCAGCATGGCGATTGGAAAACACAAATTACAGCTGTTAAAGAGAAAGCCATCCTCTCCTCTCTGTTGATGCCAAGTCCTGCTGTGAAGATTTAAACATGGTGTGACATTAAAATGGTGTGACATTTCTTTTAGTGAAAGGGATTAAAAAAAGTGATCCACAATCATTTCGAAACCTTCCAGCGTGTTCCATGTTAAATTGCATGCCAATATTGGTTGATTGATCATTAGTAGGTCATTACAAGTAATACTTTGATGAAGGAAATACGTTACGTGCATGAAGTGGCAACTCTCACCGCCAGCTCTCAAACGTCAGGTATTGTGTGTGGTTTTTATTGTTATTGATTGTCTGTACTTTGAGTCTGTGTCACGTGTGCTTTCTGTTTGTGTGTTGTTAGTCTGTTCTTATGTGTGATTTTTTTATTCGGTTTGCTTGGCCAGGTGTGAAGGTACTGATGAATTATGGCACTGGTGGTGTTTATATAGCGGGATAGGATTTAGTTTTTAGTTGAAATCTTGAAATGATTATTTATCTTAAAAAAACAAAAACAAATTGCAATTACATGATTTCCAATTATTCACTACGACCTTGATTCCTGACAGCAACTCCCAAAAGGAGGCACAAGATTGGGACCTCCTGAGACATGCCCCCAAAGCCGTTTTGTTCCACACTGCTCACTTAACACAGAAGCAGAATCAGGAAGTGGATGGAAACTCTCGTCCGACTATCAAGTATCTTGCAGACCCGCCTGAGGGCGTCTCTAAACTCCCATGAGGCCAAAAATCCCTCCCCAGTCCCTTAGCTTGGGGCGATGCAAGGCCAATATGCACTGCCCATTGGAGCTTCCTTGTGCAAACTGGCTGTGACAGAACCTGGTATTGAATCCAGTAGGTATTGTCAAGGGGTTATCCTATCCTTGGCCAACAAGGGGTTAACTGCTGACACCCCAAGCAGGTGCCGCTGTACTAGGAGCCACAAATGCACAAATCATCCGTCTCATGACACCGGTGCCCACGTTGGCCAAGGATAGCTCTTTCTTGATCATTCAATTATAATGTCCAACCACCCATGGCACTGGACCACTATGTGCCATGTATAGTCCAGTAGCAATGCAATGATGTACAGGACAGGACTGTCTGGCTTATGCTGTGTGGTCTGTTTACAGTTGATCAGAAATACAGAGCTATACAGAGGTATCAATGTAACAGTGTAATTACCTAATCATAACCTGATTATATTAATTAGCACTTGTATTCATTCTGAATAACAAACCAGGCTGAGAATGAATGTCCACACCCTCACAACATCATTAGCTATGATGACCTCACATACTGTGGGGAGACTACATCATCAGCTATGATGATCTCACAGACTGCTTGTTGACTACGTAACCAACTAGGATGACCTAACAGACTGTTTGTTGACTACGTCATTAAATATGATCTTAGATGTAGCTGGTAGCAGTCGTTTTCTCTCTCAAGGGTTCTTCTAAATGGGAGAGCTTATGTTGTTGAGCTTATGTCTCTGGGTTTGGTAACAGCCGCTTGCCTTTGTATTAATTATTGTCTGGGATCCAAGGGGTGTAGATAATACAGAATGCACTGGTTGGGCCCCGTTTGTTCCATTTGTCAGTGGAGTGAATAATTGGGAGTGCTGACCATATTAGACACAGAGAATCTTTTAAGAGACACGACTGCAAGTCAAAAAATTAAAAGGCTTAATGTCTGAGGATTTTTCAAATCAATATGGAGTAATGTGTTATGTCCTCAGTGACAAGACCATTAACTATGGGTGTTATATTTTATATGAATACATCAGCTCTGTACTGTATCACTGCCAAAATTGTCAGTGCAGCATTGGAATAGCAGACTATGTAATTCATCGTTTTTTTATTGACATAGATAGTGTAGCTAGTGGACTGCATGTTTTATTTTGGTTGATTATTTGTTTGATCTAAAAAAGTTTTACCCAGTTCTGAATAGGCCTACAGTTTTGTAACACTACGCAGTCTTTATAACACTACCAAAGCAATTAAAAATACTGTTAGAAGCTCAACAAAATCTAATTTCTTACAATTTTACACTTGTTTGATGTTGCTTCAAAAATAAACACATTCGTAACACAGAAAAACCCCATATTTTCATGGCTCAACAGCATTGATACAATTTGGGTTGGGGTAGCGGGGTGTTTGCTAATACTGTACAATGGGACTCATCTTACAATTCTCCCAAGGAATAACTATCAGTCTTGCAACAGCAGCTCCAGCGTCCCTAGGTGACTGCGCCACTGAGCCCGTGTTCGCTCCAGCGCCCCCCCCCACTCCACGCCTGCTGCCACCCTGAAGGTAGATGCATCACACCGGGGATAGAATGCACATTGGCACCCCCACACACACACACACACTCAACAGCACCATGGCTTCAGCTGTGGCCCTCGTGTGTCCTCTCCAGTCGGGCCCACACCTCCTTCCGTCCCGGTAGCCCGACAAGCAGCTCCCTGGCAGAGTCTACACTCGCTCCAATAGCACACGCCGGTCCCCCTTATGCTTTCCCACCTCCATCACTCATCCACTCGCCTTTGTCATTTGAGAATACCTTGCTCTCTCTCTCGTGCACGCGTAGACACACACACACAGACCTGTGCGCGCGCGGCACACACACTCTGGTGCTGACTCTGGAGGGGACACCGCCTGTTCGTCTCTCTGCTCACCTCCCGGGTGGTGGCTGACTCCGTGAGCCGTGTCTGTCAGTGGAGCCTACGCTGTGCCATGTGTGAGGATCTGGGGGTTTCCGGCATCAGCCGTCCCTCTCCTTGGTCCCAGAGTTACCGGCAAGATCACTAGAATGAAAACACTGTAGACTATGGACGGGCACCCACGCTAACTTTATCGGGTTATATTCAGTACATCCCAGATTCTCCTTTTAATTGACTATTTGAAGCTGTAGACAACGGCACTGGTCACTGTAGATGCTGGAACACGGTCACATGGCATTAGATCCTTTTCAATAACCGACCATATCGGTGAGTTCAAGTTTATAACCGGAATGGTTCTGTCTCTTGCGGATCCCACCGGTTTGTCGTGTGACTAGACTGTGCAGAGGGGAGATGATTAAACTGGTAGGACTAGTGTCGGAGACAGTTAACAATGCATAGGGTTCTGGAGCAGTGAATCTTAAGATTAACTGTATTTGTACCCCGGTATATCTTTAATACCCTTAATTCACACTTTCACTCCAACAGTTGTGTAACTCTTATCAGATAGAATAAAAGCATACAGTGATTAAATGAAATGGAAAAGTGCTTGAGTTTAAAGTAGACATCAGGTGCAGAGTTGATTTCAGGTTGCACTTGGAAAAGACGGCTGTTGCTATCATATTTTCAGTGAAGGCTATCAAATCAATTGTAACTGTTCTTAGTTTTCATAAAACATGATGTAAACATGATATGTACAGCAAATATTCGGCATGAAAATAATATAATGTGTTGAATGTATGCACATTAAAAGGGACAGCATTGCTGAATTATCCATTTGGCCGGATAATGTTATCTGTATTTCGCATTGCAATATCTTCATATTGACTTAATTTAAAAACTATTTTGGCAAAAGTCAAATACAATATTTAACCTAGCACACATCCAATATAAAAATTACAACATTCGCCATGATGCAAGGTTGCCACACCAGCATACTTAGTTAACAAAATATTTTTTACAAACAAGATGCTATCACCCTCTCCATGATATTAATATGATATGTTCTGTGATCTGTAAACAGCTGGTTATCTTGCTTTTCCACGATAACAGAAAGTGCTGAGGATTTCCGGTTTGTGAGCACATTTGGGCTGAATCTTTCACACGTCACAAATTGCAGATGGGAAGCAGTGATCTTGAACAGCCGATCACATTTCCGTGACCATCTGACACCTTCCATTTAGGAAAATAATACTCTCTATCTTAGCATACCCGCTCCTGCTGCATCCAGCAAAAGGAATTATGCTTGGTAGACTTTGCTATGCTATAACTTCCAGATAGATTCTTCATGTTTTGTTTCATTGGATTGATTAGATTAAATGGTCTAATCGTTTATCTGTTTATTCTAGGCTGTAATCACCTAAGCAGTGTGTATTATTTTCATGTATTTTGGTTGCTATGCCAATCACTACAATGTTATTTCAATGAGTGACATTCTAAGAGCATTGCTATGGCGATGATTGTGTTTTCATGAGAAAAAAAACTGAATGGTTTCTTTTACGTTTTGTCGAAATGCACAAAGCACATTGTAATTATGTTTTTTTTTTTTTATGTTCCTATAGTACACCATTACCCACCAAACATGTTTTATTTGTATACATGTCCTACATGTATTCAGTTGGGGCATCGGTCACCCACCCAGATATTAGAGAGCTACAGGGTGAGTTCAGCCTAGCACTAACTCAATTGATTCTGAAAATCAAGGTCCTGTTAATGAGTTGATTATCTCAATCAGGTGAGCTGAGCTGGAACAAGTCTCCACACCCTTTAGTTATCAAGCAGCTGGAGTGGAGAGCACTACTACTAATCTTAACCACAACACTAAACTCAAAGCTCCTTCATAATTCATAATACAACATCCAGCAGAAGTAAATAAGTAAACGCTGGACAACAGAAGTGGAGTTTTCTATATGCTACCTTGTGCTGGTGGTTGATTAAGCATAAATGTATACCGTTGTTTGCTAACTGAGCAGAAATCATTTGCTGTTTATATTTTTCAGGACATTTAATTACGTGTCATAAAAATATATACAGTTGGTAATATACTTCAGTTTCCTCTTCAAGGGATCCTGTACATGGTGTGTATGTAATGTGAACGCGACAGATACATATGAGTTGGGTTAACTGGTATAGAGAGAGTTGTAAATCACTGTACTGTGATTCTGTCTCAACGGGTTTAATTAGTCCAGAAACTCTTCTCTTATCTGATGACCAACCCCTCCCCCCCCCCACCCCCACTCACTGCAACAACCTACCACCATATAAATGCCCCGCAATTTGAAGACCAGTGGCCTCAAGAGACTGAGTTGCTAAAAGAGCTGAAAGAGTTGGAAATGGTCCTTTCATAGCACTATAGGAAGGCTCGTCTGGGTCTTGGGTAATGCAATCCTAATTCATTGTTGTGTTAACTTCGGCAAATTTTCCAGTCCCAGGCAGACTACTAAATTGGATATTGGTATTACAATGTGATTATAATGTATGTTGATTCCTTTGGAAGTAAAGTCCTAATGATTCTGTTGGCTTGATTAAACACTAAAGCAACAGATGAACACACACTATGTCTCCATTCCACCTGACAGGTTATGCTAGTAACCAGAAAGGGTTAAGAGGCTGCCCTGTCATGTTGTCAAACTTTCAACCAACACAAGAAATAAATGAATATTGTATATTTTATAAATGTTATAAAGCACTGATTGTCTGGCCTGCAATAACACATATAATGGCTGTCTGAGTGGCTCTTTTTCATAGTACATGAACAAGCCCATTTATCCCTATCTGTCATTTTATAACTTATGAGGAGGTATCTGTCAGTTCTGGTCCCATGGGACCCTAGGATGTTCAGGTTTTTGCTCCAATTGAGCTCTTTATTTAATTGACAGTTCAGTCCAACCTAATAAGTGCTTAAACATATTTCAAATTGATTTGCTTGGATGTCTTGTTTTCATGGTTTGCTTTGTGTAAAAGACATGTCTGAATGACTTGCTTTGTTATTTACCAATATGACAATTGAGATGAGACATCAACGGCATCAAGTCAATTATACAGTAACTATAACTATAAATGCAGCATACAGTTAATAAACATTGACACTTTAGTTGTATGTGATTGTACCACACCTATTGACTGCCACTAGAAGCACATATTGCTAACAACAAGTTGGAACGGACGGTTCTGGACATTGAGCAGATATCGTATGCTGTGCTATGTTAACGTCACCCAATCCTGTGTAGTGTTACAATGCTACAATAGTTCATAGCTGCATCGTTTATGGCTATCTAACATGTGTTATGTAATATGTTGATATGTTAATAACATATGTGGATGTAGTTGGGACATCCTTTATGGTGGTCTTACAGATGACGGACTCAGAGACCCACCAGGATACTCTTTATTAGAGCATCTTTATTTCCTGAAATTAGTTCTAAATAAATTGGCTTGAGAGGGCAATATGAGTTGAGTGGCAAATTGTGTCTGGGATCATTTGCAGGGATGTAGATAAATCTAGTATATGGATTCATTTCAATTGTGTGAACCTACAGTAGGCCTATATCTGTCATAATTAGTAAGCAACATATCTAATGGATAAGATAACTTCTCCTTTTAGACAATAAAGTCTGAACATATTGCATTTGAATATCAACTTAATTCAGCTGGCTATTAGAATGAGAATGACCTTATGCTCCCAGAACATGAATTTATCGACAATAAAAAAAGAAATGTTATAATAAAAACAAATTAAAGTATTATATATGTAATGTCATTCTCCATGTCCAAATGTGATGCCACTAAAGTTTGTATAGGGCACCTTCTTTTGAAGGACTAGCAGGATGAGATGAGGGTTATTTTGGCGATGGAGATTAAGGCAGGGGCTTTTTGTCATTTGTGCGAGACAAGCCATTCATCCATCCAGTTCACAGCCAAAAAAAGGCTGGTCTCAGAAATTAGCAGTTTCAGCTCAGCAGCAAAGTCGTCGGGCTGTGAAGGCAGAGAGAAATTGACTAATTAGCAATGCGCACTAAAACTTGACGGTTCTCTCTATAACAGCGAGGGAAAGACTCGGTTTTTCTCCCCCTTTCTCTTTTCTTTCTTCCATAGATGTTTGAAATCGCAGTCATTTACGCTCGACAGTTTTTACAATAGCCTTGAGCCATAATTTTGCGAGTCTCTCCAGCATCCATACCCCTGCATGGTCTCTCTTCACCGGCCATGCACGACCGTTTCTCTCCCCAACCGTGGATTTCCTATTACTCTCGTTACGACTCACTGAGCCCCAGGCCCAAGGATAATGATGTGTTGTTTCTTGGTAGCATAATTTGTCACACGTATATTTCTTCTTCTTCTTCTCTTGCAGAAAGCACAGCTCCCTCTCACACACTCACACACTTCTTGTTAATTCAGAAGAACAAAATGATCAACGTCAACAAATAACCTGAAATAGTGACTTTATGAGTTGGAATCAATTATTATTTTGAGACACCGACCATATACTTGTAAGGAATACATCTAAAGAAAAAGGAGAACAAAGGAAAGTCAAGTGAGAATATTGGAAACCTGAAGCTTTACTTTCTTTTTTGTCAAGCTCGTAAGTCAGGTAAGTTTGGCTTGTTCTCAGGCAAGCTACTCACATCATTTAGTTGTGACAGGCGCTTTGAGAATGTGGCGACTACGAAACAAGGTAGTAGGACGCTTATATCAAGTTTTCGAACGTATTTAATTTAGTAAATTGATTTTTAGCATTTTATAACTAGACGAACATAGTCTTGTTTTATTTATATTTGTTCTATATCTGCATTGAATGAATAATTTCCGATAGCATACTCGCGTCTGAATAGTTGTACAGTAACTCAGGTAGGGAATGGGAAAACGCACCAGCACAGTGGTGATGTCGGCTGTGTGAGAGACAAACTAATTGCTTTTGTATCACTCCGTGCGTGCATTTGTGAATGTGTAAATTTCCTCATTGTGGCAGAGCAGCAAGATAAGAGGAGAACGATAGTCTGAGAGGGTTAGCTGAATGCTGCATATTATACCTGCACCGTAGGGGTTGCCTTTTCCCCTTATCCAACAACTTAAGTTGCGTTATCGGAGAGAAGGCGCTGCAGCACCTTCCGTTTGTTTTGACAGTGCGTTTCAAACCGCAACGACCATTTACAATGATATTGTCTTGAAAGAATGAAAATAGCCGCGGAATTGCACATTATTGGAACTATTCGTTTTTGCTTCCTCTTGTCTTCGGACCTGAGCCAAAGTTGAAATGATACTGGATTAAACCAATATGTTCACTGCAGAATAATATCGGCGGGAGCAGCATGACGTCTGTTTACTGGTTCAGTCGGATGCCGGATGCATATCCATTTAAGTATTATGCTCGGTATAACGTGAAGGTATAAGAGCCCATTCCCTCCTGACTGTAATGATGCTATCATGTCATATTAATAATAAATAACGGGGCTGGAGGAAGGCTAAATGGCTTGCACGGTGTATTTTGTTGCCTAGGTGGCGTTAACGGTCAGGAAGTCATGTCGAGATCTGGTGACAGAACATCCACCTTTGACCCAACGCACAGTGACACCCTGCTGCACGGGCTCAACCTGCTATGGAGGAAACAGCTTTTCTGTGACGTGACTCTCACTGCTCAGGGACAGCAGTTCCACTGCCACAAAGCCGTGCTCGCGTCCTGTTCTCAGTACTTCAGGTCTCTCTTCTCCACCAGTCACATGCTCAACAACGAGGGGACGAACAACAACAAAGACCAGGGGAGCAGCGGTACCCCCTCTTCCTCCCCCGATGACAAGCTGATGGCTAGCACCCGGTCCATCAACAACCTGGTCCTTCAGGGCTGCTCCTCCATCGGACTACGGCTGGTGCTGGAGTACTTGTACACCGCCAACGTCACGCTCTCCCTGGACACCGTGGAGGAGGTGCTCTCGGTCAGCAAGATCCTCAACGTGCCCCAGATCACCAAGCTCAGTGTGCAGTTCCTCAACGACCAGATCTCCGTGCAGAACTACAAGCAGATCTGCAAAATCGCCGCCCTGCACGGTCTGGACGAGACCAAGAAGCTGGCCAACAAGTACCTGGTGGAGGACGTGCTGCTGCTGAACTTCGAGGAGATGTGCGCCATGCTGGACGCTCTGCCGCCCCCGGTGGAGTCCGAACTGGCCCTGTTCCAGATGTCAGTGCTCTGGCTGGAGCACGACCGGGAGACCCGGATGCACTACGCGCCGGACCTGATGAAGAGGCTACGCTTCGCCCTCATCCCGGCCCCCGAGCTGGTGGAGAGGGTGCAGTCGGTTGACTTCATGAGGACTGACCCGGTGTGCCAGAAGCTGCTCCTGGATGCAATGAACTACCACCTGATGCCCTTCAGACAGCACTGCAGACAGACCACCGCCAGCAGGTAAGGATGCACACAACACACACACACACACACACAACGCCACGTGCACAGACAACCACACACGCACGGCATCGGGCAAAGGCCGGGGCTTAATCATTTGCGTCCGGGTTAAAAAGGTGGCTGTAGAACACTGTGTATTTCGGACGACACAACTTTTTTTTGATCGTTTTTTTGACTGTGGACAACACGGAAATACACGTTTTGATATAGTAGGATGTAAAGCTTACAAAAAGTGGACACTTATTGAGAAACAGCGCATGTGAGCGTGGTATTGATAATCTGTTATTGATTACAACGACTGGATTCATCCTGGGGATGGTCGCTTAGTCTGCCTTGCCTACAACAGTCCGCCATAGGTCATAGGTCAGGCTGTACCGCATGGCCACGGAAGCTCGGCGTGGTTTGTTTGTCTTGATCAGCATTTTCAGGGACAGTTAATGGACGGCAGGTCGACAGGAAGATGATTGATTGGTGGTGCTTGAAGCTGCTGTTGTTTACAGACGAAAGAAAACAACTTTGTTAAAAACCTCCTGACAAATCTCGGTTCGTATTTTGAGTCTCAGCAATGCTTTTAACCAGCTTAGACTTTTACCTGAATTTTGGTGATATTCTCTCCTTATTAATTAATTAGAAACAGTCAGCTACACTAATTGGGACATTATTTCTGCATTATTCAAAACATTTCGAACATATATTACACATAATTGAATTGTGTTTTTCGTACAATATTATATACAAAGTTAAACACATTCCTTGTCTGGTGGAAATCATAAGGAAATGTATGTGCAATGGACAGGTCATGTATGCACTGGAGTACGTGGTCAGGCATAGTGGAATGTCTTCTGTGAGCCACCCGGGTCCTAACACAGCACAGTTCTAATTGGCTCATATTAATATAATATGTCATTGTTTCTCCCCCCTCAATTAATCAGCATTATCTATGTCCAGTGGTCATTTGCATACTAGAACAATCCAAAAACACACAAGTTGGCCGGTACCCAAATGGGTGCAATGCGTGGGCAGTCATTTAGTCAGTTGTTTATGTAATGGCCAGTGTTGTTGAAACGACTGCTACTTTGTGGTTAATTGCAGTCAATAGCTGGATTGTACAATCTCATAGGCCAAGTATATGTGGCAAAATTGTCATGGAACAGTCACATGGAGAGTCCTGGGGGATAAAATAACAATGTTTCACCTTTGGAAACATTGTATACTGCCCAGTAGTATTTGACTATGGAACCCTGTAGAACACTTCTGATGACACCCCTAATTTAAACGATTACTGTAGGGTATAAAACCCCTTTAGACAGGAAAAAAAAACTGTTAAAAACTTCAACATAAATTGGAGGGTTGGATTGATTCTGTACTTTCTCACAACTGTTGAATATGTTACAGGTGTGATCTAAGTATAAAACTCATCCATAGTTGGTCTACTGTGTGGACCTTTCTCTGTGATTGGGAACATTACTTTGTTATCTGTTCTGTATCTCCCACATAGGAGACATTTACATATA
The DNA here is from genome assembly GCA_016801125.1 of Novumbra hubbsi. Classification (NCBI taxonomy): domain Eukaryota; kingdom Metazoa; phylum Chordata; class Actinopteri; order Esociformes; family Umbridae; genus Novumbra; species Novumbra hubbsi. Next base: position 38,557 of record JACXGK010001546.1, on the reverse strand, counting down.
GACTATAATTCAACAACTTCCCACACTACAAAGTTGTAGGGATTAGTTGCAGCTGGCTGATTACTAAACCAAAAGTATTTTCTCTGTGTTTTTTATGTTTGCTAGTGCTTATTTTATTCAGTCTACACACTATCTCACATGTAATCTATGTTTCCCATTCCACCCCTTCTACTCCACCCCCACTACACCCCACCCTCTCCACCACAACCCCCTTCCACCCCCACCCTCTCCGCCGCAACCCCTTCCACTTCCCAAACCCCACCTCCACCTCCGTCACACCCCAATCTCTCCACCTTCACCCCGTCACACCCCAATCTCTCCACCTTTACCCCACCACACCCCAACCTCTCCACCTTTACCCCACCACGCCCCAACCTCACCACCTCAACTCCCTACACAACACCACCCCTCTACTTAAACTCGTCCAACTCAACCCCCTTCCACTCATACCCCTTTGACCTCAATCCTTCTACACCCTAACCGCTCCACCTTGTCCTCTCCACGCCCACCACTCCAGGATCCGTTCCAATAAGAGGATGCTGTTATTGGTGGGCGGCTTGCCCCCTGGACCTGACCGCCTCCCCAGTAATCTGGTCCAGTACTACGACGACGAGAAGAAGACATGGAAGATCCTCACAAGTGAGTTGGAGTCCCATCTTTGCCTCTGTGCTTCTTCAATGATGAGGAATACACACGACATTGTGTCAACATATACATTCTTGTACTGCATTTTCATAATCAGCAGAACCATACCATTATGAAAATATACAAAGGCAGCGTGTTTCTGTTTTGTAGTCATGACGATGAAACAAGTGTTTTTGAAGATGTTATCCAGAAACATGTTACGAATGAGAAATTCTGCAGTATATTGCCTTTAATCAAAATATTATCATTTGAATTAGATTCATTTTTTAAATGGTTATTCCATTTTAAAAGCTGTACATTGACTTACTAAGCATTACTATACATTACTATGCTTTAATTGTAAGGATACTTTGGTTACAAAAAATGATCCATATTAAAATGATCCATATCAGAACAAAATCTTGATCTTTGTATATTCAGCCGAGCTTTGAAGCACTTCTGTTAAGTAGCCTTTATTAAAGAAAGGAAAACAGCTTCAGTTATGTCGGGCATAACTTTTGGTTGATTGCTGGCTTGAGTTGTTGTCTTTCCACTTTAAATAGTGTGTCCAGAAGCGTGTCTAAAGAACAGCTTCAACATTTACCTTTTGCGGCGATAAACATTATAATTCTTAAAAACTGGTTTATCTTAAGTTGTAGGTTTTGTTCCTGAGGTTTTGCTTTTAGTAAAGGTTAGTTTCCAGGTAAAATGAGGGAAAGAAGAAAGGAGTTCCTTAAATCCTAGAGGTAATGATGTATCACTCACTTTTAATGTAGGTTTTTAATCAGAGCATGACTACCGTCACACCACCGTCACACCACCGTGGCATGGAGCGTTCTGCCTGCCTGGTTTCCTTTGTTTTTTGTTGAAATCTCTTGGCAAAGATTCACAACCAAATGCATGATAACTTAGCAATCCTGTGGGGTGTAGATGTGACACTAAAGAAGGACATGGTACTGTCCAGATCCCTTGAAGACAATATAGTAAGGACTCTTTTCATGTTTCTGAAGTTCAGGATTTTATCGTGAGTGAAATTTTAAGCACTGTTAGAGGAGACAACATTCATGCTGCATATGTTACCTTAGATGTTTCAGAATAATTTTAACCAGTAGTTGTTAATGTAATGCTCATGAGCCTACATCATCTAAACGTGCACCGCATCAAGGTTTATGAATGCTATAATACTACCTGCAAAAATGGTTTGTATGACATGTTACAAATCAAATTTGTAACAGATCTAACAATGTTGTCGTGCTAATGACACTGGAATGCAAATTTAATTAGAAATGATCTTTTCATGCTATTGCATCATTAGCTCCTTCATTGTGAGAGCAGGGTTTGAATCCTGCTCACGGATTCGTCCAGGGCTCCCATGGAGGGCAGTGCATTTGCCCCGTGTCTGGGATTGCGGCATTAGTAATGAAATTTGGTTGCCTTGTCTCATCGCTTCCATGGATTCCATGTGGCAGCTTGGGTGCCTGTGAGTTCAATTGAGGCTGAAGACCGGAGAATGCAATCCATCCGGCGTATACAGATTCTGGTAGGGACTTTCTGGTTGAGTGAGCAGTGTGATAATAACCAGAACTCAATCGATATGCTTCAGAGGACACATATCTTGACATTGACTGTCCCGAATCTGCTGAAAGTTGCTGCGATGAAGCAGGGCCTAAAATCTTGTGTTAGATATCATGAAATTGGTGAGAAAATAAGATACAAGGAAAAACAAAATACATATTATAACTACATAGGAAATTATATTGGATTAACAGATTAAATGGAGCCTTAAAATAAAATATATTACTGAGAAATATTGAATATGCCAGATACTGTAGATCGTAGAGGGATAAAAAGGAAAAAATAACACACATCCAAGTTAATGAAACCAATTGTTATTTAGTGATGCGCGGACATCTTAAAAAAGCTTGTAAAAGCACATTTTGTGGGTTGTCTTTCCCCTGAATGGGTTGAGATAACATTTTTGACGCAACATTGAAAATGTTTTGAATCAATGACAATAATTATACATGTTTTATGACATACATATTAGTTAACAGAATGCACCAAGATAATAACATCCTGAACCCCGTAACCAAACTATGTGCACAAACCCCCCCCCCACCCTAACCTCCCTCAGGATGTAGTAAAGTCTTCTATTCTCTTCCTCCTGATTGTCTGTGTTGACCTTTTGAGACACAACACTATATTCTTGCCACATTACAAAGGTCAAATGAGTGCTAATGGATAACCTTATCTGTCCTTTGCATCATCATCTTCCTCCTCGTCTGTGTCTTTCAGTATTGAGCTGTTGTTCTCTGGTCTGGTTAATGTCTTTCCATTCATATCTATTAAACACTGGCCTATACTGTAACATACCCTCAACTCTCTATTCTTAACTTTATTTTCCGGTTTTCCATTATTCTCCCTCCCTCTCACCCTCCCTCTCAAAAACACTCAACAACACTCACACACGCACTCACCCACATCAGCGGTATTGTCACAGATGTTACATGAATGTTATTTTCACATGTTCCTTTGACTGTGTTCCGCATGCTACTGAATCAGGCATCTGCACTTGTATAACCACTTGTTGATGTTTCTCCATGGACATTTGACTAATTATATCTCCTTGATGTGGTATAGAAATAAAAGGTGCGTGGGGATTTCCATTGTTGAAACCTTAAAGTTAACACTCAAATGGTCTGTGTCCAAAGGGAAGGAGAAAACTGCAGAATCATCCCTTTACCACATGGATGGCCACCTGATGTAGCAGCCACACAATGGATGTGGAATAGAGGATTATTAACATTCAATCATAACTTTTCAATGAGGCGAGTCCTGAGTGGGACGGCGTTTGATTAAGACATTTATCAACACAACTTAGGGAGAATCTGATCCCTCGTCACATCAGATCACCGCCGCTCGTCTGTTCGGGGAGAGTAGAGGAGCACTCGCTTGCCATCTAGTGTGACTAAAGCACCGTGAAGCAGCAGGGAACGGAGGGAATAAAGACTCTGGCTCCAATAAAGGTGCCCGTCCACCGCCTGGTTCTACGCTAGCCGAGTCAACCCGGGAAGCGCGCGGGTTCAGAAATGAGTCGCTATTAACGCACAGCAACCAAACAAAAGAAGGCGATGTGGTGGAATTAAACCCTTATGGTCTCACAGGGCAATAGTGGTTGGTGCAGTTGCCGTGTGATCATTTAGTGGCCCCCGACCAAGCCTTTCTAGGTGTCTGACTCCCTCTAGTGATCCCGAAAGCTGACTGTAATGCAGAGGCCAAGCCAGTGTTAGAGTTCTGGCTTCCCGCCCCTTAGGCTGGCATTATACAATCAGGCCCACTTTGATGTCTTTTCCACTAATTGTTCTTTTGACCAATCACATCAGATTTCTTCTCATTCGATTTTTTTTCAGAGCTTCAGTTGATTTGTCCACATTCCAATTAGCGACATATTCAGCATGGGACAGCCTGTGTAAGTGTAGCCACATGGGGCATTGTTCAGCCTCCAGGGGCAAGGTGATTTAATGGACTTTTAATAGAAACGGCATCTATCCAACATCCTCTCTTTTACCTTCAAAGTGGTACAGCTTTATTTAGTTTTGTTTATTGTTGTTACTCGCAGAAATAAAGAGACCAAATTACCAACTCCAAATCACCAGACATCTACTAAATATGATGTTAAGGCATTTGATGAAACGTTTTCCCCCGCCCTGGCCAGTGTGACGGCGTTGAGTCACGGATTATAATCCCAGTCATATAAAATGAAGCTGTGTGGCATCTCAAGTGGTATGATTGGCTAGGAAGCCAGATGGGTGTTTCAATGTACTATTTTCACTAAACCACTAAACCTAAACCTGAATGTAACCCTAAAAATCAAACCCTTATTCTACTGTAACATTTACCCTGAATACCACACGGTCCTGTTGCTCATGACTGTCATACATGGGTGGTGTGTGGCCACACACATACATACAGTACACCTTTCTGGCAGATAACGCTTTGTTAGTCTCGAGTGTCTGAGCTACAGTCCCCACAATGGATGGGAGACCTGGAATGTCAGCCAGCCACAGCTATTGTGATTGCAGCTGAGGAGTGAACAGGCCAATCGGAAAGGAATGAGATTCAAGGCTGTCTAATTTTGCAGCAACTGTGATCCATCAGACTAGCAGGGAGGTGACAGTGGGGCTGACGGATGGAGACAGACAGGTGGGCTTCACCATTCCACTGATTTACGCTGAAAAGCCCATGGACGCCATGCACCTCGAGATTTATTGAGTGAACATCATCATGTTCATTATGACTGTCACCTAAGACCATTTCTCTCCATCTCAGCGGGGGTCACTTTACCGGGGTGGGGGGGGGGGGGGGGGGGGGGGGGGGGGGGGGGGGGGGGGCGTGGAAAGGAGACGAATACAGGGACAGATACAAGGAAAGGAGAGGGACAGAAACAGATACAAGGACAGGGACAGAAACAGATACAAGGACAGGGACAGATACAAGGACAGGGACAGGGACAGATACAGATACAAGGACAGAAACAGATCCAAGGACAGGGACAGAAACAGATACAAGGACAGGGACAGATACAGATACAAGGACAGGGACAGAAACAGATACAAGGACAGGGACAGATCCAAGGACAGGGACAGAAACAGATACAAGGACAGGGACAGATACAGATACAAGGACAGGGACAGAAACAGATACAAGGACAGGGACAGATACAAGGACAGGGACAGATACAGATACAAGGACAGGGACAGATACAAGAACAGGGACAGATACAGATACAAGGACATGGACAGAAACAGATACAGGGACAGGGACAGATACAGATACAAGGACAGAAACAGATACAGGGAAAGAGACACAGGCATAGACAGAGACACAAGCGCCAATAGAGAAAGTATAGAAGCACCCTGTGCTGCACGCTGTGCTGTACACATGCTGTACCCTGTGCTGTACCCTGTGCCGTACGCTGTCCTGTACGCTGTCCTGTACCCTGTGCTGTACCCTGTGTTGCACGCTGTGCTGTACCCTGTGCCGTATGCTGTGCCGTACCGTGTTGTACGCTGTGCTGTACGATGTCCTGTACCCTGTGCTGTACCCTGTGCCATACGCTGTTCTGTACGCTATCCTGTACCCTGTGCCGTACCCTGTGTTGTACGCTGTGCTGTACCCTGTGTTGTACCCTGTACTATACTCTGTGCTGTACGCTGTGCTGTACCCTGTTTTGTACCTTGTACTATACTCTGTGCTGTACGCTGTGCTGTACCCTGTGTTGTACCCTGTACTATATTCTGTGCTGTACGCTGTGCTGTACGCTGTCCTGTACGCTGTGCTGTACCCTGTGCTGTACACTGTGCTGTACCTGTTCTGTACTGTAGCCTTAGTTACGAAACAGGTGTAACATAAATAATATACATTATAAATAATATATAAATCCAGTAAAGAACCGTTCTTTAGTAAATCACTTTTTATATCACCAGTCACAAATGCTTTTCAGACACCCAGCCTAAAACCCCAAAGAGTAAGCAACTCCGAGTCTAAAGTAAGACCTAAGGATGAGATCTAGAGAGAAACCAGGTCCATAGAGGTGGACTGTCCTCTCCTGACAGATCCGACATAGCTCTGAGAGCACACAAGGCGTTTCAGACTGAAGTGTTTAGAGATGACCAACAGGGCCAGAAGCTGCATCGGTTCAACATTCAATGTCATTTGGCTTTTCTTAAAGAACCCCAACGGCTGAATGAACTGGAATAAGGATTGGTTTGTGCTTAAATCTGTGCCAATATTTAACTTTACCAGGAGCTTCGCATTTGCATATGCTCACTAAGTGTTGACCTGTCTCCACTGTGTCATCTTGTGTCTTCCAGTAATGCCTTACAACAGTGCCCATCACTGTGTGGTGGAGGTAGAGAACTTCATCCTGCTACTGGGCGGAGAGGACCAGTGGAACCCCAATGGTAAGATCACTACTGATGCTGCTGCTAATACAAATGTATCATGTATATCATTTAGAATTGACACCATTTTGCCAATGAACATAGTTTGAATGGGCCACGTTAATGGGCAATATTAACCATGCTCGATACTGACTTTTATTTTGTAGGAAAGCACAGCACTAATCATGTCAGCCGTTATGACCCACGATTCAACAGTTGGGTACAACTTCCTCCTATGCAGGAAAGGTAAGTCAATTCAGATGTGCAATGTAATGCAATAGGAGGTAGATTTGTGATTTATAACCACACTGTAGCAGTCTTTAATCCCAACCTCAATTCCATTCCCCAAAGCACAGCAGCAACATTAAAGTCAAACCACTTCATTCATGGGCACCACTCCCAGCACAATGAGTTAACATAATCATAGACAGCCTTGACTCTGACATCACACCTGCCTCTGTTCTGCAGACTTTAGCTTGTGGGTGTAGACCCATTTTGTAGAGCTAGCGGAGTCACAAACACATGGAACATGTTGTTTGTATTTATTTGTCTCTAGTCTTGTTGGTGTTCTTTAATTACAATTTTTAATTACATTTTGAGATTAAGCTTTAAACTATTATTTGTGTAGCACAACATTTTATAATCCCTGTGGGATCTGTCATTTTTCACCATATCATTTACTAAAATAGTTTCTCATATTCATTATTAATCCAGCACTTTCGTGATGCAGTGTTTACTCTAATGGCCATACCTGATCGCTGCAACTCCCAGCATTAGGACAGTTGATGTTGAGATATTTGTTCTCCGAAACGTCCAATTTGTTCTCAGTCCAATTCTGTTCTGGTTCTTATCGAAATGCTTGCTCACTCTGGAAGTCTAGACCATTATCCTTAGGCACCAGAGTGAATGCCCTCTCCCATCTTCTTCCTTGATTAAGGTCACTGGCGCCTAATCTGCCAAAAGAAGTCACTAAAGCGCAACAAGCAAAGGCCGCCATATTTGATTACTAACCCCCCCAAACGCGGACACAGCTGGCCAATTGCACCGCCCTCCAGGAAACCTGGGTTAATCTCAAATCTGAATTTTAACCATCCAGGGGCACCTACTGCTAAGGACTGGGCATATTCAATCCTTGGCACTTTACCTTTGTCTTCTTCTCTATAAATTTCAGTAGGTGAACCCCCTTAGCTCTCAACCAACAATGATTCAGCAGGCAAACACGTCCTGTGGTACTCCACCTTCTCCAGACAGAACTGACTGACCACATACATGCCTATAATGAACAGGAAGTTGTGATTGGCCTGTGAGCCCAAGATTTAAATCCCATCCTAAACCTCAACCACACCACTATGCCTAAAATAGCAGATGTCAAAGACACGTTTTCCTTGTCTTACCATCCTTGCAGAGATTTGTGTTCCCCACTGGGGTGCAAAAAAACTGTCCCCCACACATACGCTAACACACATAAAACAGACCCACACATACGCTAACACACATAAAACAGACCCACACATACGCTAACACACATAAAACAGACCCACACATACGCTAACACACATAAAACAGACCCACACATACGCTAACACACATAAAACAGACCCACACATACGCTAACACACATAAAACAGACCCACACGTACACTATTACACACAAACAGACCCACGCATGGTCTTGGTTGTTCTAATGATGTTGTCTTGTTGACACCTCCTCAGGAGAGCTAGCTTCTTTGCCTGCTGCCTGGATAAGCACCTGTATGTAATTGGCGGTAGGAATGAGTCAGGCTACCTCTCCAGTGTGGAGTCCTACAACCTAGAGACTAACGAGTGGAACTATGTGTCATCCCTGCCCCAGCCTCTGGCTGCACATGCAGGAGCAGTGCACAATGGGAAAATATACATCTCAGGTCAGACCATACTTATATATGACCTTTCTGCACACTCAGTAAACATTGTTCCTACCTGATAAGGTCTATTGACCCTAACCCTAACATTAGCACCGAATAACCGGTATTTATGTGTGCATCTGTCATTCCTTTATAGGAGGAGTCCACAATGGAGAGTATGTATCCTGGCTGTATTGCTATGACCCCATTATGGATGTGTGGGCCAGGAAACAGGATATGAACACAAAGAGAGCTATTCATGCCCTGGCTGGGATGAACGACCGCCTCTATGCTATCGGGGGAAACCATCTGAAAGGTAAGGACTACCATGCCTCAGCCACTGGACCGACCTTGGAACACAAGATTGATCCTCTAAATTGTAGTGCAGTTGTATTTTCTTGCAGTCTGCCCATACTTAGCACCGCGACAGCATGGAATTCTTTAGTAAAGGCTGACTGAGTCATAATGTAGCCTCACATCAGCCCAGCTTCACCATCAAACGATTACAGGGTGAGAGAATATTTTCAGAATGCTACCTTAAGTGTTCCCTTTATCTTTCAGTTTTTAGTTGAGCGCCATATGTTAGCAAAACGTTCGGAGGTCCTTTTCAGCATGTTTTTGTGTCAGAAAACCCTGGCATCGTATTCTGAGACTGAACAACATTAAGCGTTTGACACATTGTATGGTATGACTCAAGAGGTTTCAAGTAGTTACATCTTGTGATGGGATAGAAGAAAATACCATTAACATCCCACTCAACACATATAACATGGTTGCCGTGTTTGTATTACAGCATATACACTATATGGCCAAAAGTAGGTGGACACCAGAACATCTCACCCAAGCGAGGTTGTACATCTGTCAGACTGACAATTAGTGAAGCGTGATTCATCCCTCCAGGGATCACGGTTCCATTGCATCCAGTGGCCATGGGCTTAAACCACTCCTGCCAACCCTGGGCACTGTGCCTGTTGATGGGAGGCTTGCGTACAGCTGCTCGGCCAGGGAAACCCAATTTGTGAAGCTCCCAACGCACAGTTTTTCCGCTGATGTCGCTTTCAAACGCAGCTTGGAACTCTGTGGTGAATGATGTAACAGATGATAGGTGATTTGTACACGCTTCAGCACCCGCGTTGTGATTTTGCGTGGCGTACCACATCGATGCTAGGCTATAGTTGCTCCTAGACGCATCCACTTCACACATTATTGCAGTAGACCAGGCCAGATCTTGTGTCAAGTAGGCATTCTATGAGAGTGCCACGTTTAAAGTCACTGAGCTCTTTGGTACGACCTGTTGTACTGCCAATGTTTGTCTTTGGAGATTTCATGGCTGTGTGCTATACACCTGTGAGCAATCAGTGTGGCTGAAACACCTGAACTCAGTCATTAGAAGGGGTGTCCACATACTTAGGGCCATATAGTGAATGTTTCAAGCACTTTCAAATGTCCACCTTTGTTAGGGTTATGAGCACGTCCCATTACAATAGGTACAAAGAACACAGAACACGTTAGTTCTAGACACATTTTATCGGACAAAGAGATTAGACAGGAGATTTGTGGGATAATATTATTTCTAAGGTAAGCCAATTGCCGCTAAATGATTCTGTCTATGCTTTTGCACAATATATCTGGTTACACAAATATGCTTCCATTTAATCCAGCTAACTACATAACTAAATATTGGCTAGCTAGCTCAAATCAGTGGCGTTTTATTCATGGTATGTCGTGTTAGGGGAAGGATCAAGTATCTCCTTAAACAGTTTGAGTTGTTGCTTGTAAAAAACTCACAACAACATTATTTTTCACTGTTGCTGTCTGCTATAGAGCTCCCTTTGCTCTAGTCACTAATTTAACTGTCAAGCACACCGCTGCAGTTTTCTCAGAATACCGCAGATATCACTGTAGCAAGTTGTGCTATCAAGCCAAAAAGCTTCCCAGGAAATTGCGTACTATGTCAATTGTGTGCCTATTTGGAAAAATGTCTTCACTGAAACACGAATTTACGTTGTGAATACAAAATAAAATCAATCAAATTTTTCTAGCAAGAGATTCAGTGCTTGTTGATGACACCATGAATTAATCAAACAGACCAGAGCCAGAGCTTGAGTGCAGTGGAGCTGGAGTGGAGTGTGCTTGAATTGGTTGGAGCGCATACGGTTTAAAGAGTCTCCTTCAGTGGGCTACGACATGCAGTTGAAATGTTGAGTGCTCTTTTCAGCTAGCCTACTATGGATAGCAAATGGAGGCCTAGATAATTACGGTAGTAGTAGTCTTTGGTAAATACAAGCATTGAATGATTTTCAGTACAGGGACGGGAACTAGTTTCAAAACTATACAGTTCTTAATAACCTTCCCTATATACAGTAAGAAACATACCAAAAACAGGTATATATTTGAAATGTCTGAGCTAATCGAATCCTGGCATTGAGGAAAGCAAAGGCAAGATTTCACAAACATCAATTGGCTGTCGTTGGTTATAACCTCCCAAAAATGAGTACATGGGATTTTAAAACAAATCCTTTCAGGTGTCTACAGCAACCGCATCTACAAAATGTAGTCAACTCTGACAAGGCTAGAACTGGTGAAAGCTTTTCCAGGCACTTTGTTAGTTCTGGCCATGCATTTGAATGTTCCCCGCCTACCCCTGCCTCCTGCATTCTACCCCCCCCCTCACCCCCCAGAAAACACGCATCCTTTTTTCAATTAAATGTCAGACCTTAAGTTACTGTAAAAGATATCAGCTAGCATAAAGACTTCTGTAGTGAGTGATGCGGAAACCTACTCTGCCGCTTAAGCACAAAGGACCAAGCTCTTAAAAAGCACTTTTCAAGAACTGTTACCTAACCCGTATTAGTCCTACAGCCTCCTTTCATCCCGTTCTATTATTAGGTCTGTACAAAATAAATGATTCAATTGGTGTTTCAGGGTTTTAAAAATATACAATGAGATTGAAACAATTTAGATTTCTTTTACACTGCTTGTCCAACACCACTAAGTGTTATGCATATTGGATTTGTGGGCACCTAAGCTACCTGAAGAGTCACTAAAGCACAATGATACCGGAAAATCCCAGCTGACAAAGTCTCCCCCTTCCTGCGGTGATGCTGCTCTGACGGATGAAACCCTCAGAAAACCATAAACATTCATGTTTCGGCCACATTAATCTTAAACAATGTCTAGAAAACTACAATGGAATGCTGTCAGAACATGGCAACCAATTTGTGTGCATGTTTTGATGAATTTTCTCATATTCTCCAAACACACCGAAGACTGGTAACCAAAGTTCTCGCATCGTTCTCAATAAGGGTTTCATTGTGTATAGTTTCTCCACACTACAAAAGCTACTGTATTACATGTATATATGTTGGTTTGTTCCCAGGGTTCTCTCATCTGGATGTGATGCTGGTGGAGTGTTATGACCCCAAAGCAGACCAGTGGAACATCCTCCAGACACCTATCCTGGAGGGCCGCAGCGGCCCTGGTTGTTGCATCCTGGATGACAGCATCTTCCTAGTGGGTGGATACAGCTGGAGCATGGTAAAGTCACTTCATAAGCATGTTGTATTGATTCACCATGCGCACATCAAACCTAAGAATATTTGAGTTGGCATAGATGTTTGAATGTGACCACAAAGTTGTAAATGCTTCATCTTTGAGCACATTATTCTGTTGGCATTGTACCTGTACTATAACGTGTTGACCAGTACTGTAGTTAATAAAGATACGTTTAAACATGAAATACACTGCTCAAAACAATTAAGGGAACACATTATTGTCACAGTATAACACCAAGTCAGTTCTACTTCAGGGATATCAATCTGTCCAGTTAGAAAGCATAAGTGATTGTGAATCAATGTCACCTGTTTTGGTGCAAATTACAATGACAACAGACGCACTGGTGAGGCAACATTAAGACAACCCCCAAAAAGGAATGGTTTTGCAGGTGGTGGCCACAGACATTTGCTCTCTCTTTATCCTTCCTTCTTCCTTAGTTTTGCATTTGCTAGTGTCCTTGTCACTACCTGTAGCATGAGGTGGTACCTGCTCATTCAGTTTGCACAGGTAGTCCAGCTCCTCCAGGATGGCATAACTGTACGTGCCGTTGTCACCCTGTACTGTCTTAAGAGCATGGAGGAGATACCAGGTGACGTGCTGTTACACGAGGAGAGCTGTACTGGGCAATAGAAGGGCATCAGCAGAACCGGAATCTGCTCCTCTGTGCGAGGAGGAACAGGAGGAGCACTGCCAGAGCCCAAAGAAATGACCTCCCGCAAGCTACTGGGGTGCATGTTTCTTACCAAACTGTCAGAAACAGACTCCATGAGGGTGGCATGAGGATCTGATGTCCTCTAGTGGGACCTGTGCTCACAGCCCAGAACCGTGCAGCTTGATTGGCATTCGCCAGAGAACTCCAGAATTGTCAGGACCGACATTTGCGCTCTGTTCTCATCGCAGATGAGAGCAGGTTCACATTGAGCACTTGTGACAGACATTATGCTGCCTGCATCATCATCCAGCATGACCGGTTTGGCGGTGGGTCAGTGATGGTCTGGGGAGACATGTCCTTGGAGGCTCGCACAGACCTCCACTAGCTAGTCAACACTACTCTGACTGCTGTTAGCTACTGAGATGAAATCCTAAGACACATCATCAGACCATACGCTGGTGCAGTGGGCCCTGGGTTCCTCCTGATGCAGGACAATGCTCAGCCTCATGTGGCCAGAGTGTGTAGGCAGTTCCTGGATGATGAAGGCATTGATGCCATTGACTGGCCCTCACGTTCCCCTAACCCACCTGAATCCAATTAATAACCTCTGAGACGTTATCTATCGCTTCATCCGACGCCGCCAAGTAGCGCAACAGACTTTCCAGGAGCTCACTGATGCCCTGATCCATATCTGGGAAGAGATCTCCCAGGACACCATCTGCTGACTTATCAGGAGCATGTCTAGACGTTGTTGGGAGTGCATACAGGCATGTGGGGGCCATACCCACTACAGAGTCACATTATGATTTGCCGTGATGAAATTCTTGGAAGTTGGAACAGTCTGTGATTTCAATAGTTTACTGTGATTTTCGGTGTGAGTTTGAATCCGGCCCGTAATCGGTTGGTGATTTCGGTTTCCGCTGAACGTTGTTACGTCATTTTGTTCTCAACTAATTGCACAATGTACAGTAAAGCTCTTGATCTTTAATATATTTCCTTCCCGATGAGTGATTTAAGTGTTCCCTTAATTGTTTTGCACGGTGTACTTTGAAACTGCGCTTATTTAGAGACCTGAAAAACGATTGAAAAAAGCTTTTAAGACGTGTAGGCCCACGTTTGAATGAAGCTAACGACAACATCTCTGGGCGGCTTTATTTCAGGGAGCCTACAAGTCTTCCACCATCTGCTACAGCCCAGAGAAGGGGACCTGGACAGAGCTGGAGGGAGAAGTGGCAGAGCCCCTAGCAGGCCCATCCTGCTCCACAGTCACACTGCCTGCCTGTCTGCCCTTCAACAAATAACTCCCCTCACTAGCTACTGAGGAAGGGAAAAGGAGGTGAGGGAAAGGTTTGGGGCTAGAGGGAGGAGGAAACGGACCATCGATAAATGGACAGTGGAAAAACACATTTTGTGATGAAGTACTCCAATCAGCCGATGGGATATGTATAAATTATTTTTTTACATGTTTGACAAAAGAGCACTTTCGTTATTATTGCCTACTGAAGGTTTGAAAAAGTAAGTAATCATGTATTTCATGTATTTTAACCCCATCTGTGTTGAACTTTCAGACAATGGTCCCGTTTCATATCAGATTTTTCTTTAATCGATAGTAAGTGTTTTTGGCTTATCTTGATATAGCACGCATAATGTTGAACTGAATTGTTTTAGCTTATCTTGTAATTAGTAGGAAACATCAATTAAAAAACCAAATGGACTGCTGTTTAAAAGAATAAATACTGGAAACAACCTGTCAGCCAAATTACAATGAAACTGAACTCTGGTAAATATGCTCATCTTTCTTCAATCAAAATCAGGATTCAGTGTGCAGTATATTATAAAGCAGAGACAATAACTGTTCATCTGCGCAACTGAATAATTTTTTAAGCTGCAAGCGAGATTTTTCTTTTTACATTCAACATTGATTCCGAAAACTGCACTACAAACTGATATTATTAAGGATGGTACAATCAAATGATTATCATTCATTGCTAGCCATCGGCATACATGGGTAGCCATGGTAACTGAGTGATAAGGTGGGTTTTCTGTTGTTTTGTGTTCAATGTTACCTGTTAATGTTTAACAGAGCCTATTTCCAGAGACCACAGGACAATTTCCTCAAAAAGGCTATGTACCATTTAAGATTAAGGTAAATCACACCGTGGTCCTCAATGCACTATAGCGGACCTTTAAAACAACTGTGTATATGAATGGTTCACAAAACTAAAAGTATATTGAATTGTTGTTACCTTTAGTATACTACATTCAGAAACATGATGAAAAGTGAATTTAACTGTCATGTCTGCATTCTACTCTTTTGTCTAAGTTAGTGTGCAAGGTCCACACGGAATATTGGTACCTGCTAAATTGCGTATAGATAGGGTAGGTTGATTTTCATTCTTGTAAATAATCGCTTGCAGTGGAACATTTTTGTGCACTCAACCTGGGATTTATTCTCAAATCCTGTTATGTCCTTTGCATTTTCGAATATGAAAATAAAAACTCAACTTGACAATTACAACATTGTCTGATGCTTATTTTAGTTACTGCAAATTCAATGCCTTGCAAAGGTATTCACTTGACCAATTTGCTGTCATTACTCAATTACATATAGCAAATTGAAATGCCATTCTGTTTGATATTTTATTTTAAAACACTGACTCTCAAAAGATCAATGTGTGATGACATTGGTTTTACGTTGGGAAGTTTTGTATGTAAAAAAAGACCCAAAGCTCTGAGCTTGTTGATGAGTTTAGACCCATACGCAATAAGGAAATATATTGCAATATATATTTTTACAAAATGTGTGTGTTTTTGCATTTATTTAAAGTACATCTATTCAAACTCATTTCACGTATGATTTCATTGAAAACAAGGACATGAAAACCAGTAACCCCAAACTTTTGAAAGGTTGTGTAATTGTGAAAATATATTGAAATATTACAGGTTTGTCCAAATGCCTAATTAAATCCTATTAGGACATGCGGATAGCTCTGAAAACAAAAGTTAAAAATCTCATAGATCTGGAGGAGTTTGCAAATGAAGAGTAGTTAATAAAGTTAATAGCAGGTTAATAGCAGTAAAGTTAATAGCAGGTCTGTAGGAAGCATTGGATTGCAGAGTCTATGAAGACAATTTGGTCAGTATTTTCAAGACCAAATACTTTGGTCATTTTCAACCATGTGAGTTATTAGAAATCATTTTATTTGAAGGAAGTGCAAAGGTGCTAATTCTGGTGTGTTACGTACAGTATGGGTGAGTTGTGCCAGAGATGGCGTCCTCCTTGGGTAAACTGTAGTGGTTGACAAATTGGAGGGGGTCTGGTAATCCAGGCATGTTTGCTTGATTATCCACGGCTCTGACCACTGTTAGGTACCTGAATAAAATCCTCAGATCCATGGTCAGACCTTATGAGAGCTCACTGATGCCCTGATCCAGGTCTGGGAGGAGGTCCCCCAGGACACCATCCACCGTCTCATCAGGAGCCTGTCCAGACAACTTATGTTTTATGTGAATCTTATTGTAGCAGCTGGTTTAACGAACGATCATGGATAATGATCTATAAGGACATTAAATATCAGTGCAAATTTTGTAACAATACACATTTTGTCAGTGTTCTCGACACACCACGAGTAAATACTCCTGCCACCGACTAAATGGGCTTTTGAGACCCACAACAAACTCCCAACATCCCTCAAAAGAACACTAGGCCAAAATGTACGAATAAAAACATGCACATAAACTGACAACAATATGTACTCACCTTAAATAGCCAAACTAAACACCAACAAAACTCTCAGTCTTTAAGACTCAGAAAAACTATTTCCAGACACAGCGCAGGGGACTTTTGTGTGCCAAAAGCATATGGTTAATAATCCTTGCAAAATTAAAGACGTCATTTCTTGAAGATTCAAATACAGTCTAGCTTCATTGACGATGCCTAACATCTTTGACCTCTTTGTTGTTTGAGCTGTATGACATGTCCAATATCGACTGGCTTCTGTTCACCAGACAAAAGTCCTTTACCTTCCTCTGCTTTTTCCAAAGTGACCTTAATTCCCTCTCTATGAACTCTATTAAACAGCAGAAACTACTTTAAACTCTCTAACCCTTAACAGACAGACCAAAGACTCAACATGTTGGCCTCCAGTGTAGTAAATACATTTCTGATCAGATGAATCCTAATCAACCCACTCCTCCATTAAAAAAACTCTTAACATATGTTTTGCACTTCAATGGTTTGGGCAGAAATACTCGGACAATGTACCTAACATATTCTAGCTCCACGTGTGTAGCGATCGTCTCTTCATCAAAGCTCACAAGCACTAACACGCTTTTATCTTTTGTGCCATCAACCACACTGTTTAGACGATGAGCATGCATAGTTTATTAAACTGATCCAGACAAATTTTGCCTAAAGCAGTTTCAATACACACGGGCACTCTAGATGCATCTTTTTTCTTTGGCAATCTGATACACAACATTTCACTTATTTCTTCCCTAGTTGACACAGTGCAAGTGCTTTTACCTTCTGTTCTGGTAAAGACACAAGTGAAATGCGGAATTCCCAAAGCTGACTTTGTGTTTGTCAACAGGTCTCCCAAAAACATTGTTACCCACAAACTGCATTCCAACCATGAATTCATGTTCTCAAACAACTTTAGCCCAGTTGGCAACATTTCCCTTCCGTTCGGTCCTCTACTCCCCATAGTTGACACACACTGTGTCGTCCAAATTCAACACCACATTTGCTTCTGTGTTCTACGTGTCAGAAATAAATATTTTCTCATTCTAACGATGCTTTGTCCACCCGTGACAAGTTTCCCCCATGTTTAATCTCTTGCTGCTTACTTTTGGGGGTTTCAGGCAGGGTACCTGTAAAACCACTTTGTGAACCTGATGTAAAAATAGCATTATGAAATACATTTGATTAATTGGCTGATTTATTGGAAATTGAAAAACCTGCAATATCTCACATACATTAGTATTCAAAGCCTTTGACATGACACTCCAGATTTAGCACAGATGAATTCTTTGATCAGGCTTGAGTTGTCTCTAAAACTCGACTGGAGTCCACCGTTGACAAATTAAATAGATTGGAAGTGATTTAGAAAGGCACGAACCTGTCTATATAAAGACCAACACTTTAATGCACAGTGCATTTTAAAGCAAAATAAATCTGCCATAAAGTCCAAGGAACATTATAAAAAAGGACTAAAACATTGAAAGGAGCACAGTGCACTCCAGAAGGACAACCAACCCTGCAGACAGAACTCAGTCAGGCCCTTATGGTAGACTGGTTGGACGCCTGTGTAAAGGGCATATGACATGCCACCTGAAGGACGACATGCCACCAGAAGGACGACATAAAGAAAAAGATTCAGTGGTTTGAGGGGATCCAAGTTATACTATTAGGCCTGAATGCCTACACCTGGCAGAAACAAGCTACTGTCAATCATTGTAACTGGTAAATAATCGCAATACCTCACCTCAGGGGTGTGTCGAATATTGCCAATATACTATGGATTAGGGCTGTATCCAATCACATCGTCTCTATGAACATCCAACTGCATTTGGCCGATATACCGCCTTATTCCTTAAGCACTAAGCACTCTTAATAACCTTGGTTGGTGCTCCACGTAGACCCATTGTAATTCCAGGTAGAATTCCTTTGGTTCCCTTTACTGTTCCATGTAGAACCGTTTATACATGTGGTTGGACAAGAAACACAAAATAGCTTTTTCTAAAACCAAAAAGAGTGAAACAGGTTTTTTAGACATATTTAGGGCTAGGTCACCATCTAGTGGAAAATGTGTGTTATATGTTACTTTACGTACTACATATTACTTTATATTAATGCAATAGTATGAAATTGCGTTCACCCTTTTAAACAATAGGCAATTCCATTTTCATGTTAGTTAGTATTTAGGTATTAAGTACATCGGTGTTTATCTTCTCTTTTGATGGGGTGAAAACTTACATACCTAGCAGAAAGATGTCCAAGTCCTTGAACGATGCTTCAAATGAAAAGAAAAAGCTTTCCAAAGCATTTAGCAAATATTAAATTAGGTGTGACATGTTAGGCAATCGTCTACATTATGATTCACAGTAAACACGAATTAAGATGATCAATTAACATCTGTTAGAAAGTGAACATGCTGTACTTGATAAAACGCTGACTGACTCATATCCATACAGAGTAATGATTATTGGGACGATTTCCTTGCAAAGCCCCTTTCCCTTCCAACCTCCTCCAGGCAGCCAGTGTGTTCATATAAACTAGACACGTTGGCTCCAGCGACTCTTCTGGATTTCGCGCACCACACTAATCACCATCACTCAAGGAATCCACGAGAAATATTTCCTAATCATAATAAGACTTCCTGAGGAATAACAAAAAGAAAACAAGACGCTATCAAATTTCGTGTCCATTTGATAGCGAGTTACCGGCTGTGAGTCGCAACTGGTAGTATGAAGAAAAGGACGTCACTTCAAGGTAAAATGTGCTTTCAATGATTAACATTTGACAGATGAGTTAATTCCACTAACGTTGCATTACGGAGTATATTTATGTTTAGTCGTTTCTTATTTTAATGTTGCCTAATCGTGTGTAGTGTGATATTATTGTGATGCGCTTAATTGACATTTGTCATAAACAGCCAATATACCTGTTGGAATCCAGGCTTTTTTTATCGATTATTCATTAATTCGGCTAGACCTAGAGTGTGTGTGACACGCACAAATCAAGCTAAAGGGGTTACTTGGAAGCTCTTGGTTTAAACAATTCCAGTGCCCTATATGTGAAAACACCAATGAAGCGTTGCAAAAGATAACCGCCAAAGTAAGCTTTCCAAATTAAAATAATAAAAACGGCAGAGAATCTCAATATTAGATAGTTAAACTTGACGAAGACTGAAAGGCATGTTTGTTGACCATCTCATTTTCTGTTTATTTTATTTTTTATTTTATTCTATTGCTACTAAAGGCAGATCATATTTGATTCTATTCAATAGCGACTACATGCTCATACGTTTGCTAGGGAAGATGCTCATAGCTTGACTTAACTTTTGTACTAATTTCAACTCATCTTTGAGGCTTGCTTCCGTGACAACCTTCCTATAGCAGAGCGAATAGTACTACATAACGACCAGCTGATCAATACCGTCCACGTGAACTGAAATTAGACTTCGTCACGATGGTTCAGGTGTGTCTAAACTACCAGTTCCCACAGCTTCAACGCGACCTACAGGATACTAGGTTCGGTCAGGTCAAAACACACAAAGCACATAACCCAACCGTCCCTCTCACACAGTCTCATTATAGCCCCTGTCATTGGCTGGCCCTCGATGGTAGCCTAGGTGAGTCCAGAGGCAGCTCTGCAGTCATGTCTCCTGTGGCTGTGCAGGTCTGAAGTGCCTAGCAGCTGATGACTGACTCACTCTGCCTCCTCTCCATAATGTTCCTTTCAGCTTGCACTCAATGGAGACGGCCTTGTGTCTGTTCTGCCGCAAACCGTGTCGCAGCCAACCGCTGCTCTCAAAAAATAGGTCTTGAGGTGTCTGATGTAGCGGGCATGGTCGTTGTGCGGGAACATCTGGCACTGCCATTATCAACCCATACTTCGCTTTTATTACAGGCCTGTGAATACAGCGTATGGGATTGTCAGATTCCTTTTACTCTATATTATTGTATACCCTGTCGCTACATTGTAACTATGTTATTCTGCATCATCAGTTTGGACATTGCATTGTATGTCTTAGTTACAAAAGTCTAAAGAGAAAGCTTTGTTTTCCATCTTTAATCCTCTCTGCCCTAATCGCTTGGTTCTTTAGTACATACGTGTTATGTATGAGAGGTTAGCTTCATACAAACAGCTGTTAAGACTTAAGAAAATGTGACTGCATCCAGGGAGGTCACTGTACTTTTCATTTCATCCATCTGTGTGGAATGGCAAGATACACCCAATTACGCGTCAGTGAAATAACAACACAGCCTCACGCCTCCGCCAGGATCAGACATTTAACCCCTTTTCTTTGACAAGCATCATCATCACTGGAACGAATGGACAAATGGTCAGATGAAGGTGACCATTTCGTGCTCTGTACATTTCATAAAATATTTATGTTCTAAATAGCGAAGGTTGAAGCAGATGGAATCACTTTCTGAGAGAAAAGAGGGTTTTAAGAGTCTGTTCAGCATGGGATCAGATTGACCATGGAATGTTTTAGCTTGCTATTACCTTCAGGTTTTCAGTTTTCTTTGCAGTAAATCAATCTGTTTTCTAAGAATCTGCTCAGAATACCTATTACCAGTATGTTGATCATTAGTACTCTCTCTCTCTGTCTCTTTCTCCAGCACTATGTTGATACAAGCGCCCCTCAGATCCATAGATTCTGACCAGCTCAGTTTTAATTTCACTCTCTCTGACCCCCGACCCCTGTGCCCCAGCGGATTTGGCTTCCAGTTCCACCAGAAGCACCATTGGTAAGGGGAATGCATGGAACCCGCTCCTCCCTCTCTCTCCCAGAGCCTGAGGCCTGGCGCCGGACCCCCAGCCTCAGCCCAGGCACCACCCGTCAAGGTGGCCTAGCTCAGGGGTCCCGCTCCAGCTCCCTGCAGGTTCCCCGCTCCGACCTAGAGACCCTGGCTCTACCCCCCAGGGCGGCCAGCTTTGACGTCAGTTACAGGATGGAGGAGGCCGGTTCGGACACAGGTTCTGGATCTGTGAGCTCCTGCGGTATGCAGAGGAGACGTGGGGGAATCGTGGAGCAGAGGGATGTCATCAGGGCCCACGAGTCACACAAGATCCAGAGCACACCACAAGCCCGCAGGAAAGAGTGGGAGTAAGTACACAATACGGAGGGGGGGCGGAACGGGTTCTCTCTTCAGATCTCTGCCTGGCATGTGACAGGATGAATAGAAGGACTGGGAAAGAAATGCTTTGAATTCTTACAGGAAATCAATGTATGTAATAATGTGCAGGAATGTACAGAATAATCAGCCTACACGTCCACAGTGGTCGTTTATGTGTCAGATCGTCCTGTTGTTATGCTGTGATGAGATTGAATCCCCAGGGTACTGTTGATGCGTAGCTTACTGCCACTTCATTGGTCTCTACAGTGACCAGACTTTTCTTACGCCTGTCTGAGCCAGTCTGGATGTTCAATGGAATGCTGTTTCATGATTGATGGTTGAATTCTCTTGATGGATGATTCATATTGATGGTTGAATTCTCTTTACTGAGTTAAGCGAGCATAAACCAACCTCAATTCCTTTCTTATGCACTTGTCTCTCTTTGTCCACTTGTAAATCTGTTAGGATACTGTGTAGAGATTGAAGAATTGTCAGGGATGTCTAAAGATACGCCACATTTTGACCCTGATTCATTATTACACAAACTTTACACCAGATGGAACAATGAATAAGGTTGAATGAGCCTGCTAGTGGTGGAACACAGTATTTTCCTTTTCTCCATGCACAGTTACACTTTTTGATTGCTGGAGACACTGGAGACATGTAGATTGCAGAAAGTTAAAGGATATCAACGTGCCAACTTTCTCTCAGTAACGTTTATGACATGTTGTGGATTCACGCATCATTAAATTGACTGGCCTTATAACATGAAGGGATGAAACTGCAAAATGAAGGCTAAGGGGGTTGTACCTGCAAAAATACTATGCTAATGTATGGTAGCACCAAATTTAACCTTTGAGCATTAACCCAGTATGGTGATTATACACTCTAACTGCACTGCCAATTTTCTGTTAGTTACCTTACAAATAATATATTGTCCTCCTTTGATTTTTCATCATTTTTAATAGTTGTGTCACTAAATGTTTTCGGATGTTCAACGGATCTTCAACCAAAACATGACGTTTTGGTTGAAACCAAAACCAAAATAAACAAATAACACAAAATCTGTGTTAATCTCAATAATTTAAGTCAAGACTTCAGGAAGCATGTTCTATGGACAGATGAGTGAAAGTTTGAGTTGTGCGTACATCTCAGGCGTACAACAAACACTGCCTTCAAAAAGGTTTAAAGGTCAAGCATGGTGGTGGTAGAGTGATGTTTTCAGGATACTTTGCTGCCTCAAAACCTAGACAACTTCCTTGACTTTTTTTATTTTTTACCAGAAAACAGTAAAAGAGCATGTCAAGGGAACCACCTTTGAATTGAATCTGAAGCGAACCGGGGTCATGCAACCAGACAACAATCAAAAACATAAAAGAATGTTTACTTTAGAATGGCTAAAAAGTTTTGGAAGAACCTTTAGCCTGATTGAGAGGTTGTGAAACGAGAATTTCATTCTCAGTAAGCTACAAATGGCCCTTAGTTAAAACTGTTTTGCATGGAAGAGTGGCTAAATTCTCCCACAAGGATGTAATAGACTGTGAATCAGCTATGTTAACCTTTTGTTTGTAGATATTTCTCACAACCAATCATTTCATTTTTTTCTATTAGGTTCCCTTGATTTAATATTAGGTTTTGTTTGAGGACCTGAAAACATTCTGTGACAAAACATGTAATAAATGCTCATCTAAAAGGGGACATACTTTTCATTCTACTAATATTGACAAAATTCTGTATCATTACATTGAAGCTTCCTCTGAAAAAGCAGTTACTATTGAGTGGTTGTTGCTTAGCAGTGTGTACTATTTCATAAAATAGACATGTAGGCTAATTAAACCATTATGGAGCGAAGCCCAGAGCAAGCCGTTTGGAACCTTGCACGACACATGATACAATACTTGACCGTGTCATCAGTGTGGGCAATAAACCAGGCTATTGTGCTATTTTCTCTCGCTATTATAATACTTCCAACACAAAATGTATACATATTCAGATAGAAAAATATTTTTCGTGTGTAAATATTGTTGAAGTCAGATTTGTTTATTTGAGGTAAACATTTCACACCTGGTTTCTACAAGTGATCTACAGTGAGTAGTCCAAAACCTGATGTATGGTGCATTCAATCCAACGGGATATCTTCTGATGAATGTACTGGAAACCCAACTGACCCCTTAAGAAAATCTGTTGGTCAACAACTGGACAGGTTTTCGTTGGTTATTAAAAGACCGATATTCACTGTGCCTCGTTGCACCACTTTGGGAGGCAGGTCTGAACACAACCTCGGGTTTCTTGGGATCCCACAATTCGTAGAAAAAGTGAATATAGGAAGGACGTTTGTTTCTTAGTGCAAACAGGCTTCTTTTGGTCGCTTGCTTGTGGAAATAATCGTTGGAGCCTGGAGCTCTGATTACCTCCTCAGCAAGTGCTACACTACGGTGTTAGGAGCCCCCAACACACCCCAACCCCACCACATCATCACAATACAGCACACACCCGCACACACTGGAATGTATTGGCTCTGTCCACCATCACGGTTCTTCTCTCTCTCTCTGTTTCTCCTTCTCATTCTTCATGTCTCTCTTTATTTCCTTCCAGATTTTTCTCAATTTTTTCTCTCTGTCATGCGCTCCTTTCTGTGCTGGTGCTCACTGTCCTACACACACACATACTCACTCTTTTGTGTCCCTCGCCACCCACTCCCTCACTCCTCATATACATTGCAGCCAAACATAATTGGGGGAGTTGTTTATTTCTGGGTTCAACCCAAATGTCCCACTGTGCGCCATTGGATGCGGTGGGTCCAACCACTCAGGCTGGCACAATGTCTCTCAATGGGAATCGCTGGGAATTCATGTGAACAACAGTCTCTGACTGGGAATCACTGGGAATTCATGTGAACAACAGTCTCTGACTGGGAATCACTGGGAATTCATGTGAACAACAGTCTCTCACTAGGAATCACTGGGAATTCATGTGAACAACAGTCTCTCACTGGGAATCACTGGGAATTCATGTGAACAACAGTCTCTCACTGGGAATCGCTGGGAATTCATGTGAACAACAGTCTCTCACTGGGAATCGCTGGGAATTCATGTGAACAACAGTCTCTGACTGGGAATCACTGGGAATTCATGTGAACAACAGTCTCTCACTGGGAATCACTGGGAATTCATGTGAACAACAGTCTCTCACTGGGAATTCATGTGAACAACAGTCTCTCACTGGGAATCACTGTGATTTCATGTTAACCACAGTTGTTACATGGCAATGTGATTTCATAAGGAACTCACACAATCATTTCAATGCTTTCCCTTTTAATGCCACCTTTAATGTTCGTGCGATACAATGTCCTGGAGAAACAACAGGCATTATAAGGCCTATTTAGTGTAGTTCTCATATTTGTCCATGAGGGGATGCCACAGAATCAAACAAAGCAACCCTGGCAATAAGATACTAAAGATGACAATGGAAAAACAACATATTTCCTTTTCTAGCTGTAATGAAAACATTAAATGTATCTGCTTAAAATGAATGGTTGCTGCTATAAATGTTAAATATTAATACCCAAAGAGCATCATAGATGTATAGTCTTTACAGTAGCACACAACGGTTGTCAAATCACTTTGATGTAATTGTCTTACAAAAGGTTACATGTAACCTTCAATGACATAAGAATGTGTCACAGGCTCATGTTTCACATAAACTGAAGAAAACTGACAAGCTTCTGATTGATATAATAGTATTGCAATATGAACCGTATAGTAATTACTGTAATGTAAGAGACAAACAAAATGTTCCCATTGTTAAAATACAACTTTGATTCAGAGGACGGAGGTGTAGTGTACAGTAAGGTTATGATTAATATGTCTGTTTATATAAGCCTCAGTATAGGTCCAGACCAATAGAACTCAGGAAAAGAGTGTCTGTTGCTAGGTAACAGTGAAAATGAAAAATGCTAAAGCCACTCCAATCAGCGTTGGTTGGGGTGAAAACCTCTGCCGACAATTACATAAATGCTCTTCCAAGTTCTGACAATGAGTACACCCATAAACATTTGTCCTGTGGTGTATGTCACTTGCATGCATTTGTAAAGATAATTATTGTAAACCGTTTCTATAAATACATCATGACTTTTTCAGTCTAGAGATATGAGATGGCTCCGAAAATATCTCTCTCTTTTTGTCTCCAAAACAGAACAATAATATCAGCACAGGATTTCTGCCATTTCCCCCAATTGATATTATATTGCAAACTGTTTCAGGACTAGCCTAGATTTCACGAACAGTTCAGATTTGAGGGTTGGAAACCTAATGTGGTTGTTTTGCTTAATCACACTCTTGAGAATCATTGTGGCAACTGAGGTGCCGGTTAGCCCAGTCAACATTGAAGACTGTGCATTCCCTCCGGCCTGTAAGGATTCCGGTCTAGACTTCCTGGTTGAATGAGCAAAATAACCAGAAAGTCGTGGCATGGGTTTTGGAGGACAAATATCTTGGCATGTCCTGAGTCCACCAGCAGTAGCTGCATGATATTGATGTGAAAACCTATTGTTGCCAGCTCATTTCCCGCCAGATTTTCAGATTCATGATTTAAAGTAACAACCTTCCTTTTGCTCACTTGCCTATCCAACCACTACAGGTTAATCCCCATGGAGATTTACTGTAGATTTGGTCCCCAAATAAATACTAATAAAAAATGTAAGAAAGATTTTAAAGCTGTCTGCAATGCAGTGGTATCTGAATGCATGATGAGGATGAAAATGATGAAGGTGTTGAGCTTAACTCTGAATGAATGATTAAGCAATAGTGAGAAGTAATTACTTTCAAGTGGATTCATTTTGGACCCAAACCCAATGTTTTTCTCTGTGCATCTTTAATAATTAGATAAATGATCATGTTATGTTGATACATCCCACCTAGTAAGCTGAGGGGTGTTCAAATTCATTCAGTTAAGTTATTTATCAGAGATAAATATATTTTGAAGGCGGTGTTGGCTCATCTGTTTATCTAGAGGGACTGAAACCTTGACATGATATGCTGGAAGCACAGTTGCCTTGGGGGAGAAACAGGTTTCTGTAGGAAGAGGTTGCTCTATTGTGCAACATGGCTTTTGTTGGCTAAATGAAAAGAACAGAGCAGATATTCGAGAGAGCTGTGTCGCTATGGAAACAACTGTTAAGAGCGAAAAAGAAATGTAATGTTTAAAGAAATTGACAAATATTCCAGGCCTCCAAGGCTTGTTTTGGTGTTTTATGTAATGTAGCTTTATGTAAAACAGCTGAGTTTTAATTTTTTTTTTTTTTTACATATCAGTGTATGCACATTTAAAAATAATCTCACATCTTTTTCTTACTTCCCATCTCTGTTTTCTCTATCCTTCTAAAGTATCGGCACATACAGTGTGCACATGGGGGGTCAATTGTAAGCCCTATCTCTACATCTCCCCCGTCCCCATTGGGAAGGGAAGGAAAGTGGCAGATGGAATGAGATGCTTGCCAAACTAGGTCTCCATCTCACTCTGAACTGGTGCTAGAGCCCCTGTTTCCTTTTCCTCTCTCCTAAAGGGGGGCAGCGCCTCAAGATCTATTTCATGATGTATTTTTATTTCAAACATGATATTCCGATATTAGCACAATGACCTGGATTGGTTAAAAAAATTTAATAGCCTACAAGTCTGTCTTCATTAATGAAAATATCTCAATCTTAGTCTCATTCTAGTGTCACCCTTGATAACAATTTGCAAACATTAATGAATACAATTATTGGAGTTTGATAAATGCCTGGAATTTTTTATGTTTAGATGAAATGCATAGAAATATTTGGCTTTGCACACCAGTGATGGGGTTGGTCCTGAAAAGGATGCATATGCAGCTACTCTACTGTAGCTACTGAGGATGCAAAACCACCTACTGCAAAATATGGTGGTGGATCTTTGATGTTTTGTTTAACCTGCTAAGCATTTATTGTTATGGACTAGAGAAGGGGTCTCAAACCGGTTCCACGGAGGGCCGAGTGTCTGCAGGTTTTTGTTTTTTGCTGTTTATTAGTTCCCAGTTCTGACCTAAACAACCAGGTGAGGGCAGATCTAACCAATTAGTGACATAATTAATCAATCACTCAATAAGTACAAGGTGAGAGTGAAAACCTGCAGACTCCATTGTGACACCCCTGGACTAGCGCATCCTAAAAACTACCAGAGCAATTTAACCCAAAACACTACCAGGAGGCTGAAACGTGGATGCTTTAACAAGACAAATACCCACAATAACATAAAAAAAGGAAATAATAATTGAATTAACCACAAAATCACTAGTTTGCAAAGACATCTTCAGTTTTTTTACTTATACGCCATTGCAAACTTGTGGTTTGATCTGAAGAAGGATTTATATTTTATATACAGCATTTGTTTGCATTAATTATTTTCTGAAACTGTTCCTTGAACAGTAGTTGTTATATAATGCTGTGAGCAAATCTTTGTAAGATTGGTGAATGTAGCATCATTCATCATCCAGAACAGAAGTGAAATGGAAACGTTTTTTTCTACTTGCATTCAGGCATAATTTGTAATGCAAAATAATCACATCTGAAACAATCTGATTCAATATATGGTGCCTTTCAAATGTATTCAGACCCATTTACTTCCTTCAGTTTGGGTTGTGTTATAGAATTTATGTATAATGTCTTACATCTTTTTTGTCATCTATCTCCACACAGTACCTCATAATGAAAAGACAAAACATGTTTTAGAAATTTCTGCCAAATTATTGAGAATGTAAATATAGCTTCTGCATTAGAATTGACACCTTTTGGCATGACACTAGAAATTTTGTTCGATTATCCTTGAGATGTCACTAAAACTTGAGTGTAGTATCCCTGCATAAAAAAGGGAACCTGCCAGAAGAAAACTTTTTTGCAATACTGAATCAGGCCATTATGGTAGAGTGTCTAGTCGGAAGATACTCCTGAGTAAAAGGCACATGGCATATCACTTACAGAAATATGAAAGCAAAAGGAAAAATTGTATATTGTCCAATTAGAAATAAAACTAAATGAAAGAACATCTTGTCCAAATGCCAAGCACAACATCTGGGAAAACCTAGCCTATACTATCCCTACAGTGAAGCATGGTGGAAAGAGCATCATGCTGTGGGAATGCTTCTCAGTGGTGGGGCCTGAGGGACATGACAAGATTCAGGCAAGGGTGCACAAAGCAAAATACAGATAGGTCCTTGAAGAAAACCTGATCAAGAGTGCACACAACCTAAGACTGGGAATACAACTGTATCTTTAAGCAAAACAAATGTACACAGCCAAGACAATTGAGTGGCAACAAGTCTTTAAATGCCCTTGACCGGCTTAAACCTCAATGAATGTCTGTCGGAAGTCCTAAAGATCCCAGTTCCTTGACATTCCAATTCCATCTGATAGAGGATGCAGGAGAGAATGGAAGAAACGGCCAGATCCGAGTTTGGGAAGCTATTGGAGGCACACCCAATAAGACATGAAGTTGTGGCAATGTTGCTTCTAGAAAGTAATGAAAAAAGGATATACATTAGATTTAGGCGTTTTGACACACACATTTTAAAACATGCTTTTTCTTTGTCACTATGAAGTTTTGTGTATTTGTTGGCAAAAAAATCAATAACGTATTATATCCCAACATATTTTTAAGAAAATAAAAGGGGTCTTTATACTTTCCGCTGCAATATGAAGGCCCGCCACAAAGAGGTTAGATTTGTTTGTTCTCTGTTTGTCCGCTTTACTTGAATTGTTGTCTTAAGAGTCCACGAGGCAAAGTTTATAGTGCTAATGTCTAATTTGCTCCTTGATTTTCCATAACATGATTTCATTAGGCTATCACATAATACTCGCATATAGGATCAATGTGTTCAAAGGTAATGTAACTCCCGTTCCTGCACACCCATCCGCTTGCAACTTTACATATATAACTTTGAATGGACTGGATAAAGTGCATAGTGGCCATGTGTTGGCTATTTTGGGAAAGTGAACATTTTCGGAAATGTCAATGTTTATCACTGAAAGCTGAAATAGGTATTACCATGGAAACTTGTTTTCCTATGTCATTGATAATGGTTACATTGAAGGTGGAATTGTGCTATACGCAAAGGCGTGGGTGAGGGTTGCGCAAGCGTGCGGAATCTCTCAGCGATTCATGGTCATTTCTAGGCAGGTGATCACATTGAATGTTAAGCGTGCGCTGATCAAACCAGTATTATCGCGCCAAATGTTTCTCTTTGTTGAAGCAAATATATGTCTGAATGATAAACGGATTAGAACATGCAAAAATGTTTTAGAATATACCAATCGTTTCGGAAACTTACCAAGATCGATTTTGTCTGGATGAGAGGAGATGCTTAAAGTTTTTGGAGACGAGGAAACGTGCGGTGGATTTTATTGTTTAACGAAGATCAGCTGGATTTAGGCTAAACATGCATTCTATAGTGTACGTAACTGTTTTCAGAAAGTCTTAGTCGGTGTATACCTGTTAACCGAGTTTATCCAATGATTCGTTTATGTTGAAACTTGCCTGGAGGCTGACGATCCGTATTCACTTGCCGGGACAATTGTAATTATTGGCGTTAGAAGACCGTTGTAGAGATAGGAATTTATATTTAAATGCATCAAGAATTTGACCTATTTTTAGTTTACTTCAGTTTACGAGACATGCATTGAATTACATAGCATGTACCGTTTTGCGCTGTAATATTTGCCCTCCAACCGGTCCGATCTGCCTTGCAATAGATTGGAAGTGGATATTTTAACCCATTATATTTTCCATTAGCTTTGACATCCAAGATAACATTTAGCCAATATTTTCATGTTTTTCCTACGATAGAATGGCTCGGTTTGGAGACGAGGTTCAGATGCCTATGGATTCCCGAGACTCCGGGGACCCGGAGCGCGGGGACGACGGCGGGGACACGGTTTCAGGTACTGGGTCGGGGACACTTAAACAAACCAAAGCTGCGAGAGCGCGCACAATGGCTCTCTACAACCCCATACCCCACCGGCAGAACTGCCTCACCGTCAACAGGTCTCTCTTTATATTCGCTGAGGACAATTTTATTCGAAAAACTGCCAAGAGGATCATAGAATGGCCATATCCTTCCTTAATCTATACGGACTTTCAATCAAAAGTTTTAAATATCTAGTGTTAAATATCACTGCATTTAAGAATAGTTTTCTGTCGCAAAAAGTTGCTTGACTTTCACTTTCGTGCAGTTCAGCACAATGGACGTACTTATCCAGTACTTATTCAACTCAGATCATAACAGGTCTTTTAATAAACGACAGACTCCACTCTGGGACATAAGTTGAGTAAAATTAACTAACTGGAAATAAAAATCAGAAGTGTTTGGCCCTGCAAGTAGAAAAGCCATGCCACAGGTTTTTACTATTGAAATCTACCTGCTGACCTCAGTCATTACTTTAACATGTATATAATGGATTTAACCTACAGTCTTATTCTGTCTGACAATAATTGCTGTGTGAATGTGAGCTGGCTGTTCTCACTGAAGTCAACAGGTCATGCATGTGATGATGAGTCCTGTATAATGTGGGCGTAAGTGATAGCCAAATCTCTTGAAAATAAACTAAAAATAGTTGCAAGGACTAATGCATGATTTCTTCACTTATGCATTTTTAAAACCATTAATATCCATCCTTTATCATTGCCGATTATTTTAGTTGACGAAGATCTACTGCAGTTGATAACAAACTTCTGCACACATTGAATGAAGATGCTTTGTTTATGTAAAGGATCTTATAACTTCCTTATGTAAAGTGACTTATAACCCATGGTATTTAAGTGAAAAACAAATGGGTGATTTCTTGGAAAAAAACATAAAAATAACAAATACATGTAAATACATGTACAACCCCATAGATCCTGTGTATAGTATCAGATCAGGTACGTTACCAAAAGGCCATCAGCAATGGAGCTGCAGGAGTTTCTATCAGGAACTAGGCACTCCTTGCATATTACAATTAGCCACAAGTTTGAGCTGTATGGTATGGTGGCAAGACAGAAGCCATTTCTCTATAAATGTACAAACTATACAATTTGCAAGAAGTCTCCCAAAACCATGGGGGAAAATGTGTGTTGGTCTGTGGAGAGCAAGGTAGAGCATATTGGCCCTAATTCCAAAGTCTCTTGTCTCATACAGAGTACGTACAGGCAAGCATGGTGGCGGCAGCATCATGCCTTGAGGCTGCTTCTCTTTATCTTCTCTTTATTGACAGAGAGGACAATGAATAGTTTCAAATATTTGTATACTTTGACATAATCCTTGGATCCTCCTGCCAGGAAACTGAGGGTATGGAATTTCACCTTTCAACAAGACAACAATACAAAGCCCACAGCCTTATCACCAAGGAATGGCTGGCAAAAAGATAAAGGTCCTGAAATGGCCCAGAGTTCCTTAATTTTACAGAATCTGGGCTGACCTTAAGAGGAATACGAAGAGGAGAACTTGCAATTTAACTGAGCTTCTCCTGGAAACAAGACTAGGATGAAATGCAGATGTGGTCAATTGATAGAGACCTACCCAATCAAACTTGCTGCGGTAAAGCTTGCTCCTACAAAACATATGTTGTAAAGTAGGCAAACTTAATAAACCAAAGCAGTGACAGGTTTCTTGGTATTGTTTTTATTATTTTTCTGAATTAATTATCCATTTGTACTTACATTTTGCTGCTCACAAGACATAGTGAAAGATGAAAAAGTCTGCTTTGTCAAGATTTGTCTTGATTTCAGCTTTTACAGAAACAAAAGCTGAATTTATAGTAAAGATGTTCCTGATATCCACAGTATCTGTTGACTATTAAGCTATTGTGCTTTATGTCAATGGAATTAATGCACTGATTTCATCCTTCAAAACACTTGTATCATCCAACCGTCCATTGTGCCACTCTCCTCCTGGCGGTTATCTAACCACCATCCCAGTTGTTGTGTGGGTGTGGGACAAAAGTGGCCCAGGCAAGCTGAGTGTGAGATTGGGAATGTTTAGGGCAAAACACGGTTCTGTTTTCAACACTTAAGTGAGCTTTTGTAGAGCAATGGAGCTAATAGAATAATCCAAAAAGTGTCAGTTACTTCTAGTTGGTGCTCCCGTACAGGCCCACTTAAAATGATTTGAAGGAAAGCATTTCTCTGTGGACCCCAAGTCTGTTTTTTGGTGGTTGGGTGACTGTTTAGGGGCTAATGGAAGGCATGACTCTGAAGAGCCTTATTTTGTCGGTGGGTATTATTTAGTTTTCCCGATTGGCTATTAATATCTAGTTTGAGTCGTGCTGACATGATGTGGACTTGTCAGTGTGATTCACAGCAGCTCCCAGGGGCCCCTGCCACATTCCTCATCAGTGAGTAGATGACACCATTTTAACTCAAGCCTAAATGTTAATAATGAAGGAGAGAGAGTGGTTCATTTGGTGCGTCTTACGATGAATACAGTCAGAGACAAACATACACAGACATACACACGGACATACACAGACAGACATGCACGCAAGATCTGTGGGTATCAATTCACATGCATCAGGTCCCTGGAAGATGTGCCTTTTGGGAAAGAGATTGCCAGGCCATAGTGACTTTTTAGCAGACAACAAACTGTCACTGTTAAGTGATGTTGCCATGGATACTCTATTATACTTGACTGGTTGGCTTCAATACTAGTCACTATATGAAACATTATATTATCCATCGACTATAGTCCGTTGATATAATTATCATTATAATAATCTACTAACATGTACGGCCATATGAGTTGTGTTGTAATGTCATATTTGTCATGTGGTTGACCTGTACAGTACATAATGTGAAACAAAAGGCCCTTTCCTTAACCTTGTGGCCCTTACACCGTTTGAGTGGGTGATCCTGGCAACCATCACAGCCAACTGCATTGTCCTGGCATTGGAACAACATCTTCCTGGGGAGGACAAGACACCCATGGCCAAAAGATTGGTAAGACTACAGTCCATGATTAGTTTAGACATGTATGGCAGTACGATAGCTACTTTTCCATTATTATTTTGTACAGTCGAAAGGTTAATATTTAAGTAATCATTTTGAAAATAGTAGATAGTTAGTGCACTGCTTTTCACCGAGGCCAATGCCCACCTGAAGGGCTAATTTGTCCATGTTGTTCCTTCCTCTACAGGAATGTACTGAGCCTTACTTCATTGGTATCTTCTGCTTTGAGTTTGGCATTAAGCTGGTGGCCCTTGGCTTTGTTTTCCACAAAGGCTCCTACCTGAGGAATGGATGGAACTTTATGGACTTCATTGTGGTGATCAGCGGGTGAGTTTGACTACCTTTGGTATATGGATTAACTTCAAGTTGTGTGAACCTTGGTGCTGTCACCCTAAACAAAAGATGCTCCAACACAGGCAACATTAAATATAACTGCTGAAGCAGACACATGTTGAATAAGAAACAACTTGGCATCTTCATACTGTTCCCTAATATATTTTATATTGCTGATTTTAGCTAATGACAACAATGCCAAAGTTAATGAAACATGTAAATGTATTTGCTCACAGAACGAAGAAGTGCATGCCAGTTGGCTGGTGTAAGCTAGCGGGTGTTGGTTTATTGGAATAACTGGCATAGCAGAGCAGGGTTTAAAGGCTCATATGCCGACAGCGTTTTGGCTGTTTTGATAACTATTATGCAACCATACGGTAAAGGTATGGTATTTTCGAGACCGTGTCCATAGTGGTTTGTCTATGGTCTTAGTTATATTATCTTATTTGAGTTACGTTGTTGAGTCACATCACTGGCCTTTATGTGGCCAAACTAAAACCATGGCTGTGTTGTTTTGCTGAAATAATCTATATTTTCAAACTGTAGAAATACAAAATGTAGGTACTGTTATGTTTTGTATAATGTAATGCCTGAATTTTACTGAAAAATATACTTTAGACAGTAAGGTGGTGAATGCAATATGTTATACATTTTCTTTGAGACAGTGTATCCATGGATAGCTTCAAGCTCATGTTATGACTGTTATGTGACATGAAATTGTAATTACATTCATAGAGGTAAATGTGGTGTGCTTACTGATCATTAAGTATTCTTACCCTAGTCTCAAAACTACCATAAGCAAAGCAAGTTAATGGCTGGCAAGTGGCTATAGCAAGTGTGTTAGCATCTAGCAGGAAGGGGAAGGGATCATTAATTTCAGTTATCAGTCAATGTTTGTCAATCAACATAAAGAGTCAATATTACAAAAACACACTAGCTTTCTGATATTGGAGAATGTAAGTGGAAAACAAATGACAGGAGTCTGCACAGCTTCTACCCCAAAGCCATAAGAAGTAAAAAAATACTCCTATCAAGATGGTTATGAAATGGCAGGCTTTCCAACTATTCCTTTAGTACATTGCACATGCAAAGTAGACTAATCACAACCTTTCGCACATACTTCATACACACATTGTTATTTACACCCAGGTATGCTGATGCTATTCACACACATACATACAGTTCACACTGATCACACACTGCTAATGTTTATTTCTTTTTTATCTGAACCTATCCCTACT
Source organism: Novumbra hubbsi (assembly GCA_016801125.1). Lineage (NCBI taxonomy): Eukaryota > Metazoa > Chordata > Actinopteri > Esociformes > Umbridae > Novumbra > Novumbra hubbsi. Next base: position 3,486 of record JACXGK010001546.1, on the reverse strand, counting down.
TGTTAATGTTCTTTTTTAGAGAGTAGTGTTTTGATTTTTTTTTGTTTGAATATTAATATGTTGCTGTGGCCTTTGCCAGTCTAACACCTGTCAAAATGTAACTATTGTAATCAGCACAACATAGGCAGGTCACAAAAATGCCTAAAATAGTCTAGACACTTGAATTACTTCCAAAACAGTCATCTGTGGTTGGGCACCTGCTGTATTTGTCTGTTTCAGTCAACTAGTCCATTTTGAATTTGTGATAAAGATGATATGACAAAGAATACAGCAGAAAAAGTTTTTTGTTTTTGTACCCAACAGTACAATACACTACCGCTTGTGCTATCAGTTGATGTTTGATGTTTATGCAATCAGCATCCAGAGGGGTAAGAGCGTAGTGAAAAGTAAGAAAAAGATAAATGTATGTGTAATCTAAGTGTAAAGCAACCTAGTCCAGACCGACCTGATTGTTTTGAAGTTTGAACAATGTTTTTAACGCTGACTGTAGAAATGTAGAAAGCAATGTTTTCCCACTTCAAACCATTTAAATGCTTTGAGATTGGTTCTGATGTAAATATTGTTTTCTTTTAGGTCAAGCTGCACAAGCAAGTTCAATCTGATTGTTTGTTTTTAAATAAAAAGAAAATAAAATGAAACAAAATGTGATATGAACAATGTCTGAAGTTGTGCTGTGCTCTCAGCAAGCACATCAATCTAGCATGTGTATTGACTCATGTGTTTATGCATAACTAGGGGAAGTGTGTTCTCCCCCTGCACAGTGTGGCTATGCAGCCAGCAGATAGGTGGGTGGATAAGTGGATTGGCAGTCATGTTGAAAACCTGTTTGGTTTCGCCCCCTGGACCTGTAAATGTAGTCCCATCGAAGATTTTCTGCAATAAGAGGAAAGAGAGGGGTGGGATAGAATGAAAGAGACAGTGAGAGAGACAGACAGACCCGTTCTACTGTTCCTCCTAGGAATGGGTTCATTTATGCTTTAGGTTTATCTAACATTTCGCACATTCATAATGGTTTAAGTCAACGTTACTGGTTTCCGTGCGTTTCTGTTCTATGCTGGGAGAAGCTGGATTCTGCTCACTATTAGGGAAAGCTACTGTAGCTGTTGGCATGTTGACATCACAGCTAACCCCACCGCCCACTTCTATTTCTTCCTCTCTTCACTTTCTCTGGCTGACTGCACTTACATAAAAGGGCCCGCATCGCGTTGACAGACTGTTCCGAGCAGGCCAAACCCAATCACCATGCAGTGTCGGGAGAATAGTTACCCACTGCTAGAGCTGGGGCGGTTTAAGGTAAATAATTGACCACTTATCCTGGACATTTGATATTGTTCACAATGATAACACAAAGATGTGTCATTCGATAAGATATACGTTGCTGATGGTTGATAGTTAATGAGATTGATAACTACAACATATGATAGTAGGACTAGTAGTTAAATTAATGAGCTTTGTTAGGTGGCGCCAATATATTAGGTGGATGCATTAGCATATTTAGGGGCCTGGTGAAATGTGTTACTTTGTCTCAACCGCCTGTAAAAGTGTTTAAGCAGTTTAAGCGAAGAGGCTTTAAACCCAGAGACACAACATCCAAAGACTTCCAGGAAACTCTCTCAAAACACACTCGATGAGACCATGCTTCCACATTTACTAAATGGTACATTGATTTTATATCTAAATGCACAACATAGATTTAAGTCAATGGCTTGTACTGTCATTACTAGAACCTTGGCAAAGTAACAAACTGACACGTTTGCTTAGTATTGTAGGAGTACCTGCAAATGTGCAGTTCATGTGGGATTTGAGATATCTGCCACCCCACACTATCTACCCATCTTCATAGCAAACCATGTTTGTAATTATTTGATGGTTGTGCCGACGCTTTGACACTGTCTGCTCAGCCATCTTTGTAATGTCATCTAATGTATCACTAATGAGCTGTACTGTTGTACGTTAAACACATGGAGCAAAACCCTAGCCAAGTCCCATGTTGAGGCCTTGTGTGGAGAGCCGCCTATGGCTACACACACACTTTAGAAACATCAAACCATGGATAGCGCTCTGATATAGCTGTCAAACACACATTCAACATAGAGAAGGAGCATCCCTGCTTGAAAAAGCTCCTGTCTGACCAAATGGATGTCGCTGGTTTGGCTCCAGAAAGATACAAGACAGATCACAGATCACTTTTAAGGGAGTTCTGAATCTGAGTTCAAGCAATCATACAAAGACCACAATGGTCAAGTTGAGGAGATCAAGCTTTTGGTGCTGTAAAGAGAGATTGTTTCCACATCTGGAGATTAATTATGTCACTGATTGGTTAGGTCTACCCTCATCTGGTTATTTAGGTCTAAACCTGGAACCAATTTACAGGAAAAAACTAAAACCTGCAGACACTCGGCCCTCCGTGGAACCGGTTTGAAACCCCTGCTTTACATATACTGTTAATATCTGTTGTCACTGCTCTAGTGGTAGCATCTATGAAGAGGGAGAAATGTCCCGTCAACCTGAACACAACCACTGCAGGGTCCACCATTTGCAAGCCGGTGACTCATTTGTGTTGTTTTAAAACCATTATTTCATGTGTGATATCTCAACTGTGATGTCATGTAAACTTCATATTGTTTGTCAAAGGGAAAATTGATCGGCTGGTCTGTGGAATTATATATATATATATATATACATACATACATTCACTAAATATAGTCTCAAGATGGCAAAGAGCAATTTAGTTTGGTGGTCAATCTGGCTCACAGAGTTTGGTGGTAAATCTGGCTCACAGAGTTTGGTGGTCAATCTGGCTCACAGAGCTGACCCTCTTTTGTACAGTAGCACACCTGCTGGTTGGCCTGAAAATGTGTGTGTGTGTGCTTGTTCATGCTCACAGGCTTTCCTGCAAGCTTGTGTGCTTGTGAGTGTGTGCGTGCGTGTGTGTGTGTGTGTGTCTACCCTACGTCTGTGTGTCTGTTCAAGCAGGGGTGTCATAATTGCAGTGTGCATGTGTGGGAGCATTCAGGTCGGGTCAGGATCTGGGTGAATCAGAGTTCTTCATTTCAATGCTTCATCCTCTGAAGGTCCCTATTGACAAGGGAAGTGTCACCTGTCACGCCGTTCCTGCTACTCAACGCTACTTGTGCTCCTTCTACATACTACATGACGCTAAGCGATCGCCAGCAGATTAGTCAATCAACCAGAAGACCAGTCGTGGAGAAGGTCCTATTTTGTGTCCCACCACAGATTTCCGCAAGGTCACTGCACCCGGGGAGGTCTGACAATGGAACACTCTTCCTACTAACGCAAAATCACTTGAATTGAATGGAACACATCTAGCAGCTCAGTCTGTGTCCGCATCCTTTTGTCCAGAATTGATTCACAGACAGACACATCTAGAACTTGTAATTCTCATGACCTGCTTTCTTCTGCTCTTATCTGACACACTTTCTGGTGGCAGCCGTGCCCCCCCCCCCCCCCCCCCCCCCCCCCCCC